>JAOTRN010000022.1:2849662-2865077 GCA_028566695.1 Bagroides melapterus | reverse complement strand
ATAACGGTATTGTTCTGTGGAAAGCCATTGGGGTCCTATGGATTTTTGTACGATTGCGATATAAGGTCAGATATACACATCAGCTACATCTCTTGTAAAAAACAAAAAAAACAAAAAAACAAACGTGACAAAAAAAAAAGATCCATGAGGAAACATTTATTTGAAGAATATCCCAACAGTAAGGTTTTAGATGAAATAAATGTTATAAATTTCAGTATAAGAAATGTTTAACAATTTAAACCGATTTGATGGTTGGAGTGCAAAAAGTAGATCATCCTGTTGTACAAGAATAATATAAACATGAAGAGAATTGTTTTATTTATAGTCAACGTACACCTCAGCATTACAAATTATTAGGCTGAAGTCATGCGAGACACGATGGTGGAGACCAGATTTAACAGCTGCTGCGAGCGCTGCTCTCCTGTTTTCAGAACCTCCTCGTGGTTTGCCTTCTCTTCACTGCTGTAATCCATCACAACCTTGTTGGTAATAAGAGAGAGGGCAAAGACTCGCATTCCAGAGTGGCGGGCCACTATCACCTCGTGGACTGTGCTCATTCCTAAACAACAAGGAGAGATGCCTTAGAAAACAGGATAACGTCTATCAGGGACCAGCAGATAGATCAGATTTTCTTAATTTTATTACAGTGAAAATCCCAACCAGTCATATTAGAGTTATACCTGTAAATAATGTTAAGTGGAATGTATTTATTCTCAATACCCTTCTATAGAATATTATAGTTTTAGAATTTATTTTGCTACATGCCTCTCATTCAATTATATTAATTTTTTTTATTTTATTTTATTGTGGACATGTCCACACATTTGTGAATGTGTTTTTAGGTCTGTAATAAAGAACCTTCAATATAATAAACAACTCATGGTGTTATTTTTCACATTTAAATGAACTTTTGTAATGGTCTGCATTATAAATAAATCTATTTTCGTATGGTCAAAATAATTATACAGAGTTTCTTTGAGAAACATATGAACCACATTAAAAAGAATATTAGATAACTATATAATTAACTTCGCCCTGACTCACCCACAGCGTCGGCACCCAGGAGGTTAAGCATCCTGCATTCAGCGATGGTCTCGAACGACGGCCCACCGACCACACAATACACACCCTCCTTAATGAAGTCAGAGTAGCCAAGCTCAGCTCCCACATCTTGAGCCAGCTGCATCATCTTCTTGTCATAGGCATCCGACATGCACGGGAAACGAGTCCCAAACCTGAGAGAGACACAGAGAGGCAGAAAGAGAGAGAGAGGGAGTGAGTCAGGGGAGAACTAAACATTCACACACTTACACACAATGCCCTTTCCCCCCTCCCTCACCTGTCCTCGTTTTGTCCGAACAAGGGATTGTTTCCAGCCAAACCTGGCATGTTTATGTGGTCTTTAATTATCATGATGTCTCCAACTTTGTAGTCTTGGTTCAGTCCTCCTGCGGCGTTCGTCAAGATGACAGTCTCAACACCCATCAGTTTAAAGATGCGCATGGGCATGGTGATCTAATGCAGAAGAAACGTAGCATGTTAGAACATCATCCACCAAACAAGGACACTAACATCACATTATGAGGTTTTCTTTTAGTTTAAATTTGATGTTGGCAATGAAAACAATCCTACATGTACTCAATATTCATTGATATTGAAATTATATTGATATTTTTAAAAATGTGTTAATATGGAATCATGATAGTATTAACAGGTTCTAGTGTGTAATGGGTTATAGATGTTTGAACTCATCAGAAGATACATTACTAATTTATAATATAAGAGAGTAATAAAGGAATGTTGGTGCCTGAATTTTACCTTTTGGATGGAATATCCTTCATAAAAGTGGAACCGTCCCTGCATGCAAACACATGGCTTTCCATTAAGAGTACCAAACACCAAGCGACCAGCATGACCATGCACTAGGAAGCACACAACAAGCAGTTAGAATAGCAATTATAGCTGTCATTATCTAATCACACTCACTTAGGACTCTGTGATATGTTAGATGTTTAAACATATTTACATAATGTGGCAGCTCACCTGTACTTTTTGGAAAGTTGGGGATATCGCTGTAATTAAAAAACTTCTGGTCCTTCAGCATGTCAGCGAGGCCACCGAGGCCTGAGCCGCACACAATGCCCACCAGGGGGCGCACAGGAGCCTGTTTCAACAGCCAGTCAGCCGTCGCTTTGCAGGCTTCATAACCATAACTGCAGAAAAGGGCAAGAACAGAAGGAGTGTATCCAGTCAACACAACAAGCTATAAAACAGTGATCACAGTGTCCGTGTACACAAGGTGAGTCATGAGGGAAAATTATATAACAGCGGAAATTTGGCTTGTTGAAATTGAATTATTATATTATATAATTGTTGAAACAGTTGAAATTATTATAAAATATTATTATAACATTTGCAAAATATAAGGAAATCAGAGAAAAGTATTTACTCACTCTGTAGAAGACATTGTAAGATTTTCTGTAGCGCTGTAAAATGGAGTTAAACCGAATAAGGGTCGCGCTCCTTATAGAACATCTGAGTTCCATGTTTCGTTCTAGAACCTGTCGTCGTCACTGAGAGGAACTTCCATGAGCGTTCGTATTTATGGCGAGTCTTACTGTCAGTTCCTCGCTCTGCTGTTGGCTTAATCACTAAAATAAGCTGAAAAGTTATTGCAAAATATTTAATAAGACAATAAAACAAAATACTCAAAAAAAAAAAAAAAAAAAATTACCTCAGACATTTACCTCAGAATGCTACAGAATAAGGGCTATTGAAATCTGTACCTGTAACACTGATACTACTAATACCATCAGTTGATGTTGTTGTTGTTGTTGCTGCTATCATTGTGAGGATGAGTGATATGTCTAACATTTTCCTTGACATATTTTTCATTCTATTAATCAAGGCTTGTTTTAGTTGGACAAGTTTTGTGAATATAATTGTAACAAATGTGGACAATGGATTGTATTTATTCATTTATTTATTTATAAACAAAGTGTACAGTTTGAGTTTATCTTCTTCACCAGACATCGGCAATTCATTTTAAATCTCAGAGGTGAAGAGGTGAGTACAGGCAGGGTGGAGTGGGTGAAGAAAAGTGTCAGGAGTGTTGTGTGACAGAAGAGTGACAGCAAGAATCAAAGGAAAGGTGTAGAAGAGTGGTGAGACCAGCGATGATGTATGGGTTAGAGACTGTAGCAGTGAGGAAGAGACATGAGGCAGAGATGGAGGTAGCAGAGATGAGGATGCTGAGGTTCTCTTTAGGAGTGACAGGGCTGGACGAGTGACAGCCCTGAGGTACACCGGTGTTTAAGGTGAGGATTGAGGACGTGCGATCATTGATCCTAACTGACGTAGCATTAGGGTGTAGGTGTATGTGCGTGTCTGTGTTGACTTGGGGATGTTGTGTCGTGCTGTTTTAGACTCTGTATTTACACAGCAGCTACATCTCTTACTACACGTAATACATAAAAAAAAAAACGTGACAAAAAACAAAGATCCATAAAGAAACATTTATTTGAAAAAACATCCCAACAGTAATCCCAAAGCTTGTGGGTGCAAATGACAGAAGAAAAAAAATGTTATTTAAATTTTATTATGTAGCCTTTCTATATTATTGAAACTATTGCCATCAGGTGCATTCATGTAGATTAAAATACAGACCAAGAAAACAGTAAACTAGCAGAAACGTACAACATAATATTACAACCAATTTTTTTTTTTTTTTTTAGATTTGTGAATTTTGTAGGTTTCACAAAATGGTCCGATCGTATTACATTGCCTGTTATTGTACATAAATTTATAAAAAAATATTTAATTTAACGTGTGTTGTTACATCTGATTTTACAAGTTAGCATTGATATCAAATAGCAAGTCTTCAGTATTTAAGAAAAAATAAATAGATAAGATAAAACATTCAACCTTTATCACCGCTCATTTTAAGTTACATTTAGAATAGAGATGTTTTAATAAATAGTCTGGTAGAAGGGACATGTAGAGTTAACAAATTAATCTTTTCGACAACACTTCTACATTATTTGGGAACATACACCCTGTTCTGATACAATGTGCATCACCATTTAAGACACTCAAGAATTTCAAAATTCTTTCCGTTAGGAATGTAAACATAAAAAAGTACAGTATAAGAAATGTTTAACAATATTTAAACCAATCTGATGGTGCGAGTGCAAAAAGTAGATCATCCTAGTGAGATCCTTGTTGTACGAGAATGATACAAACATAGAGAAGAGCATTTTACTAATAGCCAACGTACACCTCAGCATTACAAATCATTAGGCTGAGTCATGCGAGACACGATGGTGGAGACCAGCTTTACCAGCTGCTGCGAGCGCTGCTCTCCAGTTTGCAGAACCTCCTCGTGGTTTGCCTTCTCTTCACTGCTGTAATCCATCACGGACTTGTTGGTAATAAGGGAGAGGGCGAAGACTCGCATTCCAGAGTGGCGGGCCACTATCGCCTCGTGGACTGTGCTCATTCCTAAACAACAAGGAGAGATGTCTTAGAAAACAGGGTAACATGTCTATCAGGGACCAGCAGGTGTTTTTGAACCTTGCTAGAATTTTTTTTCTTAATTTTGTTACAGTGGAAATCCCAACCAGTCATCTTAAACATTATGCCTGTAAATAATGTTAAGTGGAATCTATTTATTCTCATTACATTTCTCCATAGAATATTATATTTTTACATTTTTTTATTTTACTACATGCCTCTCATTTATTACCTCTCACTAATTATATTAGTTTTTTTTTAATCGACATGTCCACCCATTTGTGAAGGTGTTCTTAGCTTGGGATGAGTAACTAATAAGCAACTCCTTGTTTTGACTTATTTCTAACTACATTTGTAATTCTAACACAAAATTTTGTAATGGGCTGCATTATAAATAAATCTATTTTTATATGGTCAAAATAATTATACAGGAAGTTTCTTTGAGAAACATATGAACCTCTTTTATATAAATATTAGATAACTATATAATTAACTTCGCCCTGACTCACCCACAGCGTCGGCACCCAGGAGGTTAAGCATCCTGCATTCAGCGATGGTCTCGAACGACGGCCCACCGAGCACACAATACACACCCTCCTTAATGAAGTTAGAGTAGCCAAGCTCAGCTCCCACTTCTTGAGCCATCTGCCTCATCTTTTTGTCATAGGCATCCGACATACACGGGAAACGAGTCCCAAACCTGAGAGAGAGAGAGAGAGAGAGAGAGAGAGAATCAGGGGAGCACTTAATGATTCAACATGATGTGGCATGTCCAAAGCTCTCACAGGAAAAGCCATCACACACTAACACTGCTCTGTACAATGCAAACATTCACACACTTACACACAATGCCCTTTCCCCCCCTCCCTCACCTGTCCTCGTTTTGTCCGCACAAGGGATTGATTCCAGCGAAACCTGGCATGTTTATGTGGTCTTTAATTATCATGACGTCTCCAACTTTGTAGTCTTGGTTCAGTCCTCCTGCGGCGTTCGTCAAGATGACCGTCTCAACACCCATCAGCTTAAAGATGCGTATGGGCATGGTGATCTAATGCAGAAGAAACGTAGCGTGTTAGAACATCCTCCACCATCCAAGATCACATTATAGATATTAGCTACAGTGATACTGAGGTTTTCTTTTAGTTTAAATTTGATGTTGGCAATGAAAACAATCCTACATGTACTTGTATTGTTTTTACAAATGTGTTATTATGATATCATTAACCTATGAACAGGTTCTAGTGTGTAATGAGTTATGGTTGTTTGCACTCAGTAGAAGATACATTACTAATTTATAATATAAGAGAGTAATAAAGGAATGTTGGTGCCTGAATTTTACCTTTTGGATGGAATATCCTTCATAGAGGTGGAACCGTCCCTGCATGCAAACACATGGCTTTCCTTTAAGAGTACCAAACACCAAGCGACCAGCATGACCATGCACTAGGAAGCACACAACAAGCAGTTAGAGCAGTAATATAGCTGTCATTATCCAATCACACTCATTCAATAGAAAAGTGAGAGTTAATAGTCACATCAAACTGATCGGAACACACAATAACCAAAGATTATCTATGACTGTCTCTATAACTTATGACGCTGTGATGTGAATTAATCAACACACAACACGTTAGATGTTTAAACATATTTACATAATGTGGCAGCTCACCTGTGCTTTTTGGAAAGTTGGGGATATCGCTGTAACTAAAAAACTTCTGGTCCTTCAGCATGTCAGCGAGGCCACCGAGGCCTGAGCCGCACACAATGCCCACCAGGGGGCGCACAGGAGCCTGTTTCAACAGCCAGTCAGCAGTTGCTTTGCAGGCTTCATAACCATAACTGCAGAAAAGGGTGGGAACAGAAGGAATGTATCCAGTCAACACAACATGCTATAAAATGGTGATCACAGTGTCCGTGTACACAAGGTGAGTCATGAGGGAAAAAGGGAGTGGATAAGAGAGTTTCACGTGGCATAGCTGGAGGGTATAAGTGACAGAATGATATACATAACACCAAACTACCACATTATAAGGTATGTAGATCATACTTGGCAACAGCTTGAGTTTTTCCCCCACACACCTTCACAAATACACCTGCAAATAATGCAACGATTCCTAACATCACAAAATCCAACCAGCTTTACCACTTTCATAAATGATGCTTGTTTTAGTCACAGTGATTAAACACTGTGACACCATAAAAACATAGCATCTAACAGGAAATAAAGTCACATAACCATATCTCAAAGTCTATAAATAAGTGACAAATTAAAGGAAGACCAATATAACCAAAATTTAATGCCTCCACATGCCACAAGAACAGCTTTTTCTCCCGAATAGTATTGCTCAGTTGAACAGCATTACTCCAATACTATAACAATAATAACTTATACCTAGAATTGATACCAGATGTGTCACAATATAGAATATATAAACATCCTTCCCATTCATACTGCACTCACATGACAAGGTGCTTTTTTTTTCATCAAGTGAACTAACAGCTAAACATACAGCTGTGTCCAGGAAATATGACAGATGCAGATAGCTGATGCTGTGATGGCTGTATATGAAATACCATAAAGTTCCTTTAATATGTTGTCACATATGTTGTTGGGGAAGAGTTTACAGAGTACACAAAATGGAAATGTATGGATTCATGTATATGTACTTTTTTGTTTTTGAATATCCCATTCCATTATTCCTGGTGCAGAATGTTGAGGAGAATAAATGATTTATTCCACCTCAACAAAATCAACAAAACAACTAGAAAGGCAAATATTTACACAAAGACAGTGCATGGTATCATTTATATTTAGATATATTTTCTTTCTTAATATTCTAACTATCATACCTCAATATGTAACAATATTCTCTTTGTAAGTAAAAAAAACGGAATAGACAACAAAAACAAAGATGGCTGAAATATGAATATAAAGTGACTTTAGATTTTAGACATCAGACATGACGTAACTCAAACAACAACAAAAAGAAAAAAAAATCTCCACTGTATCCTTCCAGAAACATGACGGAAGTCACGTCGCGTTGCGCGGAAGAGGGTTACCATGGCTACGTCCAAAACCCAACAAAAGGATACTAAACAGTGTGCCGACAGTTACCACATGTGGCGCTCTATCTGTGGATGCTGAAATTTGTAGTTTGGGACGCGGCCCTTTCCATCATTACCCACATCATGTCCACGCCACATGCTTTTCAATGTCAGAGAGTCACATGCTGAATTAGATAATGATTTGCCTCATTTTAATGTATTTGTTTTTATATGAATGATTTATAAATGATTATGGTGATGATTTTTCTGATCATAAAGGGACAGTTTAAATTTAAAAAATGTAACTAATATAACCGAATGCGACAGCGAAAGAATAAAGTTACAATATAGAACTTTCACGACGATTTTTGGATTATATAAATAATTCATATAATGTATTTGACACTTTAAAGTCTTTGGACCGCAATGCAGTCCTCTGGTGGTCTACCGGGTCTTGCATCATCCCATAAAACACAGTCTTACACACTTGTTTAACAGCGGAAATTTTACTTAACAGTTGAAATTATTATAACATATTATTGTAAAATTTGAAAAATATAACGACACTCGTTATTCTGCCACAGTGTAGAAATATCATCACTTTTCCTACATCATCTTCCGCCTTCTTATCGCGTGGCGGGACATGGATGCTAGCGAGCCGGTTAGCCCTAATCCTCCAGTCTCTCATCACCATTTCTGAAAATGGATAAGAAAAGTCTTTACTTACTCTGTAGAAGACTCGGGAAACATTGTAAGCGTTTCTGTAGCTCTGTAAGATGGAGTAAAACCGAATAAGGGTTGCGTTCCTCAGAGAATTTCTGATGATGATGTTGCGCGGTCTCTACCAGTCGTCGTCACTGAGAGGAATTTCCATGAGCGTTTGGTTTTATGACACGCCTTAGTGTCAGTTTCTCGCTCTGCTATTGGCTTAGTCGCGGAGGCGTGTCTTACGTCATACGTCTGACCCACAGCCCCGTTTCTATTAACGTACTGTGCGTTCTCCTGTCTTGAGGGGAAAAAAAATGTTTCACGAAAAGTACAATGTAAGGAGATCGCCACACGGTCTAACGCGTTAAATAGTGAAATATCACATATATACTGACATATTAGTGATGAGTTCAGGTATACTGAATATTTATTCGTTTGTTGATGCTGTATTTTCGGGAAGTTAGTCACCACATTGATGTCACTGGGAAATACTGTGGTTGCTAATGCATGTATTTCCTTCCGTTTTGGCATTAAAACATCCTACAGTCATTAGAAACAGAATTTAGAAAATAGAAAAAGAAACAGAACTTTCGAGTAGATACTTTAGTATTTATTAAACATGCACACATGCGACCCGATGTTATGGCAGCTAGATTGCTTAGTGCCACAAGTTATATTTTTGGTTATGTAGTAACTAAATAATACCTTTATTACCTATAACATAGTATGAGAACCAGAAGTACAATTAATCCATATATTTTCATTAGCTTCATATCATGCATCATGTCTTATGCAAAAGTGGAATGTACACCAAGGTTTCTGAAGCACAAATATGATGTCATATAAAAAAAAAAAGTCTCTGAGCCAGTTTCCTTCTAGAAACATGTTGGAAGTCACGTTGCAGTTCACCCAGGTCAGTGTCTACATCCAAGCTCCCTTTTATTGTGTTCTATTTGAGGATGCTATTAATACACTAATGTGAAAAACATCATGATACAGTAGTGAAATTTTGTGAACTACAGAAATGAATGTTAAGTATTTTACATCTCATGAAATGCTCTTTGATCACAATGATTCAGGAAGCACAAGATGGATGATGCAAGTCTTGGTACAATTTCATACACTTTGTTGTATATCTCAGCAGGACACTGTAGAAAATGCGAAAAAAAATTCACAAATTTCATCATCTTCTGCTTTTTTCTGCATCATATGGTGGTTTAAGGATTCTTGCACCTGGTTATATCCTTTTCCAATAATGTCTTTATTAAAAATATATATGAAAATTGATATTCATACTTGAGAAATGAGAAACAGTGTAGGGTTTTTCCAGAAGAAATATATATATATGATCATTTTATTACTCGTAATTCAAATTGACAAGCACATGTCTAGCCAATACAGCCAAATTCACAAAAAATAATCTTAGAATCATAAACAGGAAATGATACAACACATAAAATGGCATCACTTTTATCCAACTGCAAGTAAACAACACAGGTTCATGCAGGAATCTTTATCCTACTTCTATATATTTCTTTAAACCTGCTTTTCATAGACACTCTTTATTCAGTACTCGTAACATTACACAGAGCACAAAGATTTGAATTTAGCACTACACACCAAACTGCATCACAAATTCTCATTTATGGGGTCTACAAAATAGTGTACGCTAAATTGTGCAATAACTTCCAACACAACACAACACAACACGGTTCTATTGTTCTGTGTATTTATAGTCACACACGTGTTTCACGCAGTTGTGGATTTGTACTGGGCCCTTTTTTGTGTTGCACCATGGTTCTGGAAAAACAACATTGCTATAACACATTCAACATGTAGAGGCTATACATATAGGAATGACAAAAAAAAATATTGGCTTTTCAAAACAAGGTGTTAATTAACCAGGGAGGTGTTCTTCTTGTTTTGTAAACTGGTTGTAAACTGGTTTAGGAGAAGAATTAGTTTAGATGACTGGTTAAAAGACATAATGTACTTTTATAAGATTCAGTGCTCTGAATCTTATAAAATGTTTGAAGTTAATCTGGATCACATCTTCTTTGGTGTTCTAGTACTTCATTTTACAATTTAAGCACTTTCGTTGGAAGTCACAAAAAGACAGATAGCATCAAACTGATCTCAAAATAGGTGTGGAAAAGATACTTCATACAACAACTAACTAATGATCAAATTTAGCATCAGTGTACAGTGTTTAGTGCCTGCATAAATCATAAAAAAACAGTCAAATGAATTAACCCAAAAGGCACAACCAGTATCAACATGTCTAATTAAAGTAGCTCAGTCGTTAATAAATGTGCTTGCGTGCCACGCCTTGTTCAAGTTTGGTTGAAAATAGTAAACTACAGTATATTTAAAGTGTCACAAATCTCAGGTGATCTTAGTTCAACATTCTTTGTCATGTAACCTTTAATAGATCATTCAGTATTAAGGACAAACCCCACAGTTTCCATTCTATTTAACAGAAGCACAAATATAGCACAGATGTTATTTTTTAGCCTTTCTTTTTTTAAGGGGTTAGAGAATTTTTTCATTCTCATACCCATATGACTGATCAGTTAATTGTGTTTATAACTATATAATAACAATATCTTTATTACCTATAATTCAGTTTAAGAAACTCAAATCTAATAGCAAATTTATAGTTTAGCATTAACCACCAAAATGATGAAGTAACTCTGTCTGAAAGCCTTGTGAAATATTTCAACATATAAGGGCTCAGTGTGAAATGTTGGTGTGATCTTAGCTTAACAGATAAGCCGAAAGACAGACATGATGACCCACCATGTGAGTTATACAGTTATTTGAATGCTGCTTTCAGTTTGGCCTTGAGTCACTATCAAGGATGCCAGGTGCATTAGAAAGACAAAGCAATCCACTCAAGCTGTTAGATAAAAATGAGCAAGTTCTCATAACATTCTTTGTGCATTTTGTCTCAAGGTTAACAGATAACAGTCATTCTGAAGGTGTTTGGTATGTATACAGTACAAGTACGAGAATCAAGGAGTGTTGGGGATTTGTTAGGGATGGTTGGGTGTTGGGTTGTAGATGACATCTGCTTCACTTCTAGGCCTCTTTGAGTGGCACAAGCTAAATAAGCTGCAGCTTAGCATTAGAAAGAGATTAATGAAGATGGTGGTGGTGGTGATGGCCGTCTGGAGGCTCAAGTCTCTTTCCCCCTCCCCTTTATCTATTGATGGAGTCACTGAAGAACAAACACCAATTCAGTGTTCAGGCCTTTCCAATCTATACCTATATGAGCCACAGCCTCACACACTATTTATTTGTGAAGCCAGTCATGTTGTAGTCTGTGGAATTATTGATATAGTATTTTAATATATTCATCTATATCCTTCCACTCATTTCTTAAAAGCATTTTTATTATTTACCTTCAATGTCCTTGAGATTGGAACACTTTAATTTCCCTTGAGAGCAGAAAGGTTTCAAACCATACATTCATCCATCCTTCCATTGATAGATTCATTTACCCATCCATTGATCCATTGATCCATGCATCCATTCCTCTATCTAAACAATGTGGCTTGCTGGCGTTTAACATAATCTTCTGACTTGTAAAGTTCACACTTTGTGAAATCTGAGCTAACTATAATTCTCAACAGTACATTTTTTGCATAATATTATATAATACTATATTCCTTTATTTTGCACTTCTGTGTCACAGAATTGTTCGACATTGTGATGAGCTGAGCTGAATAGTTTGTTTCCAGGTTGTTTAGCAAACTTGTATGTCTATTGCCACATTCTTTTGGAGTCACTCGCCTCCTTGTTTACTGAGAAGCTCTTATTAACTGTTCCCTAGACAAGGCGAGTCTTTTACAAGAATTCTACAGTTTATCACATGCCAAGCTGTCTCACTTACTGACTGGCTGTCTGAAGGAGAGGAATCTATAAAAAAAAGCACTGGCCTTATGAAAAAGGAAGTTTACAGACTTCTGCAAATAATCATCCTGTAACCTGTAATATACAGTACACTGACTTTTACAGATGTGAATGGAATAAAACACCAGTTAAGAGCAGAAAGACTCATTGGTCATCCAGCAGAAACTCTGAGGTAATGAATGAATCAAAATGAATGAATCAAGCATACTGGCATACTGTCATGACCAAGTCCAAAACATAAAGCAGAATAGAAAAGTCAAGCAATGTGCAAACAGGTTATCAAAGGCAGAGATAAAACACAGATAATCCAATAACACATTCAGAATCAAAAGCACAAGGCAACACAATAATCAGGAGGCTTCACAATGCTAGACAACGGAACAAATGCTTTACATTTTGCATGAACACAGGTTTATTCAGTCTGTAGCTGGGTGACTGTGAGTGTCAGAGTGTGTTTGTGTGTGTTTTTTGGGAATTGTAGTCCCTGGCAGCTATGTTTGAAGAAGATGTGGCTGCTGGGAGAGAGAGTTTCTGACTCCAGTTGAAGTGACACATACGGCTGAAGAAAAAGGCTGAGGAAAATCACAAGTACAGACTATCATCAATAAAAACAAATTGCTTTATGATTTTATTTTGTCTGTTTTTTCTATGACTATGACTGTGAAATATTTAGACCTTGTAACCAACCTTTTTTTTTACAGTAATAAAACTGAAAAACTGTGATTGTGTTATGAATAATGTAATGAACAATAAATAATCAGTCAAATTTGTATGAAATATAAAGCACTAATGGACACGCTGTGACATGTTATACGACATGGTTCAACATTAAGCAGAGTTAGAACAGGAATTTGTCGATTACTGCTATTTTTAACTCCTGTCCTCTAACTACCTCTCCCATATCACATGACAACTGTCATACACGCCAGGGTGTGGCAAATCAGTGCTTCACCTGAGAGATATAAGAACCCAACCCACAGCTGTTTTCAAATTGCTCACATTGAGGAAACCACTAATACCCCTTTCTTCATACATGAGCTTGCAGATCCTGCTTTGTTTATTGTTCTGTTGTGCCACTGAATTCTGACACCTTTTTTTACTTGTTTATTTGCATGCTTAGATTGTGTGGCTCCTCCACCATACAAGTCTCTCTGTATGTACTACTTCTCAGCTTACTCCTCTGCGGAACTTTTCTTCTCTTCGTGTCTTTTTCCTTCAGCGTTTTATTTTACCAAAACTGCATAAAAAATAAAATGCCCTTAAATTAAGAATGTTTATGGACTTAAAATAGAAACTGTATTAACTTACAGTTAATGTTTAGACAAATTCAGACCAGTGATGATGGAAGACATCCAGATATAACATGAACAGTACCAGACTGTATGATGTCTACAGTACACAGCTATAATATTTACTTATTTCAACGGTACATTTGACTTGGACATATATAAAATGTTCTTCATGTCAAGACATGCAACTAGCTGCCAAGGAGCGTGTGGCATACAAGTCTCTGTAAATTGCCACAGAAACAATATTTTATTACAAACAAATTAACGGAACCCTGTGAGCTGAATGCTAGAGCTGTTGATATAGAATATTATTCAACACAATCTGACTAAAATGATTTGGCAATTCAACAATGCTGATTTTGAATTTGAATTTTAATTCGATCTCTTTACAACTACAGCTTTTAGCTCTAGAAATTTCTTGTTGATTTGGCAGTGAGCTGTTCTGTACTAATGCCTAGTTTGCTTTTTTTAGGCTGTTTTTTTTTTTTTTTATCTTTGGATATCCTCTGGAGTATTTCTCTTCTCTCTGGGCATCATTTTCCTGAATTCTACTTTTTTACGTTTGTACATTTCGTAATTGAATAAAAAATAAAATAACCCTAAATTATGAAGGTCTGTCACTTTTAATTGGAAACTACTACGTTACTTTACTTTACTTTACTTTAATTGGAAACTATTAACTTTTACATTAATATTTTACACCATTTCATATTAGTTAAGACCTTTTTTTGTATGAATTTCAGTGAAATTAAGCCTATTTAGGGCCCCAGATTCCCAGAAAATGGGGAGAATACCGTTATAGATGGACATTACTATCCTATGTAGTTTATGAATCACAACTCTATCTCTATCTTTCTCTCAGTCTCTATAATGTAGGCTGTATGGAAAAATTCCAGATATTGTTGGAACACAACCATGTAATGATTTGAAGGTCAGAAGGAGTTTTGTCACTTTGGGGCTCAGAGCTGCTTAGACTTCTTAGCTTTAGCCAGAACACCCCTATATCCAAAAAAGACTGAAGGCCGTTTATGTTCATTGCAGTAAGACATTTACTGTATGATGTGTACAATCACGTACAGACCTATAATATTTACTCATTTTAATTGTAAATTTGACTTGGACATGTTTCAAAGTTTCCATATGAAAAGTAGCCTTATCATGTGTGACTGGCTGGAGACGTTCCAAATACAACACGGTGAGGAGGAGTGTGTATATTTAGCCAAGCTTAAAACTATTCCTTACTTAAGATGGAAAACTAGAGAAAACTGAAATGTTGCTAACTGAAAAAAGTACAGTTTGCATAGCAACATTGATCAGAGAATAAAAAAACTGTACCAAAAAATAAAGTAATGAACAAAGCCCTTCATGAGGAATTCACACTTGGTTAATTGTCTAGATGTATTTGTGTGAAAGGGAACATTGCAAAACAGTTTTAAAATGTGCTGAATTGCATAGTTCCTAATCAGGTATTTAGGGTTTAGGTGGTAGATGTGCAATTTTGTGAAATACAAAATATTGTCATATAATAATTTATATTTGACAAACTACTGTAGAATTTAACGTGCATTTTGACTTTTGCATGTTATGTATTATTATATCAAAATACTTTGCTTAGAATGTTAGAAACTAACGTTGCAATGTTAGAAACCAGCCCCAGAGCAGCTATTTGGTGAGACTATTATCAACTATTCAACTAAAAGTGAAGTACATTATTTTGTATTCTCAAAATGTTTTGTAAAAAGGATATGATGAGCCACTTCGGCTGTTCTTTGGTAATACAGTATTTTGTAAGGGGAGGAAGATATGTATACTTGAGGGCAGGGGCGGTGCTAGCAATTTTGGGCCCTATGAAAAAACATGAGATTGGGGCCTACCACACCCAATCTACATCAATAAATCAGATTTCTGAGGGCCCCCAAAGTGCATGGGCCCTTAGAATCGTCCTA
>JAOTRN010000022.1:2796417-2806911 GCA_028566695.1 Bagroides melapterus | reverse complement strand
AAATACATCAGATATTGTAATAATAATTATATTGCTTAGCTATAATAATAGTTATAGTAATAGTCTTGCTTAACATTCGTTATGTTCACAATTTGTAAAATTTGCAAGAATTAAAAAATAAATTGATAAATAAAACTTAATAGCATGTCTCTTGAATTAATGATAATAATAAAAACCCTTTCCCCCACTTTTGTACCAGTGGAAAAATTCATAACTAAACGCCACATGTACTCGAACATCTGTTTCAGATTATTACGGAGATACAACAACATTTAACTGCACAATTCCAGCACTAAATTTCTCCAAAACTCTGATCTTATCCTTCCCTCAACTAATCCTGTCGAAGTCACCTTCATAAAAATCGTTTCATACAGAATGTATTTGTTCTGTTTGTTTTTCTTGCGTCTATCGCGGCCTTCACCGAGCATGTGGGCGTTTGGACAACTGATTTCAACCCATCTCCTATTGAGTCCTTCTCCGCTGTCTGGAGTGGAAAAACACCTCACACAGAGACAGATAGCTGATTCCAGCTCACGCCGAAACACACACACACACACACACACACACCTCTCTTTACAACTGAGCTAATTACTGAACGGCAGCATGAAAAGGAGATCGCGCTAATTGGTGATGAGGGATCCATTTAAGCATCTCTCAGTCCTGTGCCTAATTAGAACAGAAAAGTTAAAACAGCCGGTCAAACTGTACAGCTCTCTGAAATCTGAGACTAAAAGGAGTGTGTGAGCAGCTGTGTGTGTGTGTGTGTGTGTGTGTGTGTGTGTGTGTGTGTGTGTGTGTGTGTGAAGGAAGGTGCAGGCTCGCAATGGACTGGTCTTAAAAAGCAATAAACAAACACAGAAACGTGGTGGAAGATAATGATGACGTTTTTAATGAACATTCCCGCACTAGTTCTCCTCAGCACTATTCACTATTATTAATTTGATTTTACGGTTAGAGAGGACCTGATACTCTAATCTAATCTAAAGATCGGATCTTATAAGTCGCCTGTGACTAATTTACTTCTCTGTGCAAGTTTGAATGTTGTGCTTAGCGACACGCTGCGAAACTCGAGACTTTTTTTACTCTCTTGTAGATTCTTTTACACCATGGTAACATTTATGGTGCAGAAAAAAAAAGAAATTCTCAAAGAAAAAAAATTCTATGGCATCGCAACATTTATTTATTTGTAACAGGTGTTTTAATGTTTAAAGGATCCATTAATAATCAGGTTAGATATGAATATTAATCATTCACCACTACACAGTGCCAACATTCTAAACAAGAAAAAAAACTTATTTTACCACAAAATGCATGTCAGTGTATGAGACAAAAAATTTTTGTTTTTTTTTGTTTTTTTTAAGATTTCAAGAAAGCTGTGAGGCACATGTCCGACGTGATCGTTAATTAATCCCGGGAGTGGCAGATGATTCTGATTTTTTTTCTGGTTTATTTATCTACTTCAAATGTAAACACAAACTATACATATAAATACATACATAAGCCGAAAGATATGTTTAAAAATTACAAAATATTCCAATATTTTAAAAACTTTCGATATCGTCTCAAACTAATGATAAGGAAGGTAAGAGACTCATCAACAGTCACATGAGAAGAATTGCAGGACGACCCGAAGGCAGCAGGATCGACACAACGGGCAATAAAGTAAAACTGCTTTTCTGAATTGAAAAACAAAAAGGAAGTAGAGCAGCAGTTAGACGGCATTTCAACTCTACACAGTAGCAGGGTTTTCCCAGGCCTCCACACATCATTATGACCAAGCAACAAGAAGAATTAAACAGTAACATTTTCATGATATCTCAATAATATTCAGCGTATGTAGGGCAGCTTTGTGACGTTTCCTAAAAATAAAAAAGGAACAGTCCAGATACACGGAACTGAAAGCTGCCATTGAATGCTTTATATGTTAATATCCGAAACGTAATGTTAATTCTTAGAAGAAGTGACATGACTGTGCCCCCAGAACAATGCTAGTTCTGCTCTGTGAACGTGTGTGTGTGTCTGTGAGAGAGAGAGACATAGAGAGCTCCCCAGCTGGAATAACTCCACTGAAGGACCTCCTAACTGATAAGCGTCCACAGCTGCAGGACCGGAGCAGATGGGCAGCTCCAGAGCTGATCCGCAGGTCCACAATTAGCTGCGCTATCCATCAACAGATCACTAATGAGGGGGGAGGTTACGGAGGTTCAGAGCCCCCCAGGAAATCCCCAACGTTCAGGCTCCTGCGGGAGAATCAAACCTGATGACTGTCACCGGCTCACAGAAGAAAGGGTCCCTGAAGTTCGACACTTACAACTCTGTAATGAGTTTATCGGTGAAAAACAACGGACTGTTCCGAAATGAGAACCGGAAACCTTCTCTTAAAGGGTCTAAACGCTTGTTCCGTTGCCTGTCCATCAATAGCGTTATTTAAAAATGACCTTTTTTCGTTACAGGCGCAATAAACGACACGGACGTATTTATTTGCAATGACTTCCCTCTCGAAACAAAACATTGTGAGAAACTACATGAAATGGTAGCTCTAAGTTTTATTTAAGAATAAATTTAGAATTTTAAATGGACACTGGGCCATTTGTTCAGTAAACATCAGTCAATAGTTTTTTTTTTCGGAAAGCATTGCCGCTTTTGCAGCAATAACATAACCGATTCATTTTTAAACCCAGTTAATACATGTTTGTGTTGCTGATATTAATGGAAGAAAAAAATGACTACGAGTCAAGAACTTGAGTTTTCTTTAGACATTACATTACCGTTATCCCAGTATTAGCAACAAAGTAAAAATGTCTTATCAAATAATAAATCAAATCGCTCATGCATTTCATTAATGAAACTCTAACGGAGTGCTTTAATATAGGCAACAATTTTATGCAACAATTATGTGATACGAATAAAAGCAAAATTTACATATTCCTTTCTCAAGCTTAACTTTAAACTCTTTTTTATTTTTGTTGGAAGAAATATGAAGAGCGGTGTTTGAATATTGAAATGTGGTGCCAAAACGTCTGACTGTCAGCAAACATTTAATGATCAAGTGAATGTTAGTGTTTTTTTTCTCTATCCTTATATTACTTTGTTGTAATATCTGTCAAAAATAATTGCACTCTATTCCAGTTAAAAAAAAAGAAAGAATCAAAATGTCATGAAGCAATTTGTGAGCACTGCCAATCCACAATAACAAACATTGTGGATAAGATGATGTCTTTAATCAGTGCTCCAGTGTTTCACACCAGCACATAAAACCACACATTGTTCTTTAATGCACCACACTGAACCTCCAACACCTCTGCAGATGAGTGATGTAAAGGAGCTCTAGACAAAACCACAGCGGCCTTTTAATTTAACTCATTTGCACGGCGGCTGACGTTAATGACCGTTAGCAAGAGTTGTTTGACGTTCCCAGGCTCTCGTGTGAAGCGTTCTATCAGGCTGGTGTTGACTCGGTCAGGGGATTCTCGCAGCTGAATGTCACATCGCCCCTGTGATCAGGCTCGCAGTCTTCTCCCTTCTCTCCCACTCAGAGAGAGAGAGAGAGAGAGAGAGAGAGAGAGAGAGAGAGAGAGAGAGAGAGAGAGAGAGAGAGTGTAGAGGGAGGAAGACAGAGCACAGGAGAAATCACAGCTGCACTCTGCTTCTTCTCGTCTTCCTCTTTTTCCTTCACTGGTTCCGAGTTATTAATCACTCACGACGACACCACCATCAGCACCATAAACGCTTCGGACATGTCAGAGGAACAAAATACCACAAGTTTTGGAAATGCCTCATAAATTAATAACGCGATATCAGGATAGAAACATCATCATTCATTAATTAGGTATCAATACACTTCCAGTCAAGTTCATTCCAGCTGGAGAGTAAAAGAAAAAATCTGTCTTTTTTTTTTATTTATTTATGTTTATTACTATTAAATATGCCATTACTTTTGCCATGACACTTTTCTATAAAACTTCATATCATCATAAAAATCCTCGACATATCAAGACAGTTATGATGAGAGAATAGAAAAATGCACGGCTTTATCTGCGCACGTCACCTATACAGAGAAAGCTCAAGCGTTACTCAAACTTCTGACCAAATCAAATACCAGAGGATTAACTGTAACTCTGTAGGAGCTGTGTTAGAGGTGTAGGATTTCAGTCCACAGGAAGTGATTTAACACTTGGTTAAGCACTGGAAAAAAAAGAAAAAAAAAAAAAAACGAGAACCAGATCAAAAACAGTTACTCCAGAATGTCACTGAACATCTTTCTCTTCTTAGATTCTCCTGTCTGAAGCTCCATCCAGGCACCGCGTCTCTTCTGGAAGTGCGTGAGGCCGAATTTTGCCCAGACGTGCCGTGCGAACTGATCCGAGCGCAGCTGAGACTCGCTGGAGACTGAGAAGAAACATGCACATGGATTATTATGGTTTATTTACTTATATATTGCACATTACACGTGTATACTGTACGATTCGGCTTTTTATTGACTTAAAGAATTAAAGCAACACCACTGAAGACTGACCAATTAACTGAGCGTGCAGGAAAAAAAAAACTCTGGAGAATTAAACTGTGTGTGTGGTGTGATGCGGCCTGACGGAAAGTGTAGTCACTGTTATCACCCCAAAGGTGAAGAATTTCCGACAGTCTAAAACAGAGTCTTTTCTTGCTTTTAGATCATAGCAACAATTTGCCAACAATTAGAATTTTAATTTAAGAACCAGATTTTCATCATTTGTATGTGAAAAAATTATCTATCTGTACACGTTGGTCCAAGATATTTCTGCTAAGTAATAAAAAGTGTTTGGAAACGGAGTCACGTGGCTTGACATCATCCCAGAGTGGAAAAAAAAAATGTACTGCTAACTAACACTATAATGTTTTGTTCCTTTTATACAACATCTGTAATTGCACACTCTTCCACTATTAATTAAAGAATGACACAATAGGATTTTTAACCGTTTACGGTTATGTTTAATGTTGAGAAACATCCAGGAGTCGAGACAGCTCGTTATCACTTACATTACAGCAGCTTTAGACCTTACCACACATTTTTATTTTCCCTTTGTGGAAGCTAAGACAAATCCACGCAGTTCGTCAACACCGGATTTCTCTTACGTCTTCTAAAGACACCGTGAAATTTAATTAACATTTTTTATCTTTAGTAGTCTGGTAAAAAGTTTGCCACGATCTATTATCTCTCTCTTTTCATGAGAAAAAACTGTTATTGTTGAAAAAATTACTCCAAATTACGACATTTTACTTCAGCCACTAATCCTAGTAGTAATCGTAGTAATCATTGTTACTCTAATGTTTTTCATTTTGATTTCAATAATCTTCTTTAATATCTTTAATAATCTAATTTTAAGTTTTTCCTTTGTTACTTTTTACATGTGAATCAAACTGTGATGTCATTTATAAAATTTAAAGTAGAAAAAAAAAAAACGTAGTTGTTTTGGTTGATTTTAATTGACTGGTGGTCAGATCTGATATAAGTCATGATAAAACGTACATGATGAAGGCCAGGAGTTCAATTTGAAGTGATTGGACTTGAAGAGAACGTTTATAAGTATCTAAAGTCGATACGCGATGTTTGCTTAGCTCACCCAGCTGCTCTGCGATGCTCTGCCTCTGACTGATGGTGGCGCTGCTCCACACGGCCTCCAAAAGCCGACTGCCGTATTTGGAGCAGGCCAGCGGAGTATAGAGACCCTGCAGAAGTGTGACAGAAATAAGGCACATGAGAGGTTTAAATCACTGACAACACAATCAGAGCATGTGCTCTTTTGCTGTCTCACCTCAAGCTTCCTCAGGATCTTTCCTTTTCCTTTGTC
This sequence comes from Bagroides melapterus, assembly GCA_028566695.1. Lineage (NCBI taxonomy): Eukaryota > Metazoa > Chordata > Actinopteri > Siluriformes > Bagridae > Bagroides > Bagroides melapterus. The sequence goes on along the minus strand of JAOTRN010000022.1, from coordinate 2,801,086 downwards.
ACTGGACAGAGTGATGAGGGCCTGGAGGGCGTGGCTGCCCGTCTGCTCCGTGCCCAGACTCAGCAGCTCGGCTGTGCTCAGGCTGTGCAGACTGTTCATCAGGATGGAACGGTCTTTAAAACGGGCTAGCGCTTGGACCAGGCGCGAGCCGTGGTAGCAGATCGAGAGGGGGCGCTGCGGAGAAGAAAGAACGTCCTATCACACCATCCTAATCTCAAGGCCAGCTGCTGAAAAACAGGTGCGTGTCTGCAAACACACTGTTCCAGCAACATGGGTCTTCAACAAAACACAGGCAACAATTACATTCTGCTCCAATCTGTGAAAGGGAGATGATGAGAGTCACATCTCAAAAAAAATAAAAAAAATAAATAAATAATCATTTGTAATTATTAATTCATTATTTTACAGAAATAAAACACACAAAAAAGTGTGTTTAATGTTAACACTATGGAACTGAAAAGCTGTTTAATATAAGCTCATACATGTTTGTTTTGATTTTCCAAGAAGATTTTTCAGAATTATAATAAACTCTTTCAGAAAATAAAATACCAAACGTTCCTCAGGTAACACGAACTTTTCAGGAAAATCAGCCCTGAATCTGAATCTGCTCTTACACAATCTGTCTTTATGCTGACTCATAACTCATAACTGTTTCTTGGAAGGGAAGTCACACTCTTGAATCCAACAGCAGCCTACAGTCATATTGTGTGTGTGTGTGTGTGTGTGTGTGTGTATATGTTGTGATCCAGTGTTTGACATTTCTGCCAGTTTCTCAATGAAAGCTGTTTGAGCCTTCTGAGGTGTGTGAGGTGTGTGAGGTGTGTGCTACCTGAGGAACAGTGTCGCCCTCTGCTGCCTCCGTGTTGTAGTACACCTCGTACGTCAGTAAAGACAGGAAGAGAGGGAGACAGGAGAGGAGACGTGTGGAGGGCTCATTGCAGTGAAAAGCCTGCAAGGAAATCCGGTTAATGCTGTTTAATGCAGAAATACAGACATTTACCAAATTTATAAACACCCGGTCCGAAGGGCGGTCTGAATTAGAGGAGCGGGCTCTTGAGATTAAATTCAAAATATTCTTTGCTCATAAAGCTAGTGCATTAAAATAAAATAAAAATGAATTTAATAAATGATAAAATTTCTATACAGAACAGTAATACAATTTAAAAGTATTTTAATAAAACAACTGAAAATATTTTAAATACACTAATTAATTATAATGTCATTTAAAAATTGAACCTGATTTTACCAAAACAAACAAATTAAAAAAATATTATGAACATCCACAATAATAAGAAAAAAATAATAATGTAATAACCATCCCAAGATAAAAAACACAAGCCCCTCCTCATTTTATAAATATGCAAATTAGGAACGCCCCCGAGGCTAAAGATACCACGCCCCCTTTGTTGTGGTAAATCCTGAAAGACTCTTGTATTTTATTCTGCACTATTCTGCACATGCTCTATACAAATTTAGATATTATAATGATACTGCTTTATCTGACTGAATCAAATAGAAGTAAAATAAGTGTAAAATATATACAGGTAATAAAATGTAAATATTTAAATAGCCTCAAAAGAGACACAGTAACTGGGTTTCACCTCTAGGAGGTGCTGCAGCATGTCAGCCTGTCTCTCCTCTCTGTGTACGCAGCTCTCCACCAGCTGCACTATGACCCCCATGTGGCCCGCCGCCAGGATCGCCTCGAACCCAGGCACCAACTCGTCAAACACCTTCAGGAACTGAGAGCGAAACAGACCGACAGCAGTGGACAGATTCAGAAGAGAAGTGACTATAAAGACAATGCTGCTGTGTCATGCTGATGTGCTGAAATTACACACCAGTTTGTTATTGACCGAAGCTGATATCAAAGACTGGATGGTGTAGTTTGCAAATGGATGAAGCGACAGAGGAATGAGCTGGTCCTTCAGGTGGTTCTTGTAGGTGTCTCGGAGCAAAGCTTTCTGGGAGAACTGAAACACGACCTGGATGAGCCGACTGCATGACTGGTCCTTCAGAAACACCAAGAGGGGGCTATGAGAGAGAGAGAGAGAGAGAGAGAGAGAGAAAGAACAACATTAAGATTCCATCTACTAATCATACCTCTCATCACCCACCTCATATATTCACATTTCCTTCTATCTATGTGTACACTTCATTCATCTATCAACCCGTAGGTTTTCTATCCATAGTTTACAATCCATTCGTCTGTCTTAACCATGATCCATCGTAATCATACGTTCATCCAGTTCAGACCAAACCCACCTGTCTCTAACCCTAACCCACCTGCCATCTCTTAATCATATCCATCCATCCATTTCAAATAGAAATGTTCTCCATTCATGATATCCATCTATCTAATGTATATGTCACATCCATCCATCCATCCATCCTCACCTGACTCCAGGAGCTGAGCTCAGAGATGTTAGGTATCCCATGATGCCCTTGTTTAGTTTTTTGCCCAGAATGGGTCTCTTCCTGTGGCAGACGGTCAGTAAGGTCTGGAGAACCGTGCTGGCAGTCGGATTAGTGGCACAAACTGTAAAAGCAAGGAAGGAACAGAAAAAAATATATTGGTGTGAAATCCATTCTAACTTGATGATAAACTGATTTTCTGGATGAAGAAATTTTGACTCTAATGTCTAGTCACTTTTGTTAGTGATTTCTGATCACTACAAAATGTGTGTATATGTGTAATTTTATATATAATATTCATATATTTACATTGTTTTACATTTTTAACATTTCAGTGGCACTCACCATTAACATTTTCCATCAGAGACTCTGAAAGGTACTTGAGCTCCCACCAGAATGACGTTGGTGCTTCAAAGTCCGTCAGCTCAGGTTCTGCTTTCTTCTGTTTTTTAGCTATGAAAAAAACCCAAAAGATCCGTCTTCCTTTTTACAAATCTGACAGTGGAGTTGGTCCACGGTCAACATCACCATAAATCATAAATTTGCTTCAGTTTAAATAGTGACCTAGAAGTAGTGCAGAACCTTGAAGATTCAAGACTCTGAACATTTGGTTTGGATTAATTTTTTTGAAAATTAAAAATGATTGCACAGTGAAAAGTTATCAATTTATGGACCCCAACAGTAACTCCAATTTACAATGCAATCAACAAATAAAAACTGATGCTTAGCTATGAATTGGTAAATTTTTTAAATTGGTTTTTTTCTTGTTTCAAATAAACAAGAAGTCCACAAAAAACTGTACTCTGCTCTCATACCTGGACGTACATCAGACTGCTCTCGAGCCGCACATCCCGCAAGCATGTGTATAAGTGTTCGAAGCACATGAGATCCGTGAGGGTCTTTGATGAAATCTACAGGATTCTCTCTCACCACTCGGCACAGCGTTAGCACCTGATCCTCGAGGGTCCCACAGTTCTCTGTTTCCTTGGTTTCATTCCCTGAGCTGCTTGTCTCTTCAGAGTTGCTGTCCTCTAAAAAAAGTCCAAAAGACGTCTCCCAAAACATGTCATAAACTGGGAAATGGCTTATACATCCAGTTATAAAAAACTGTGATCCATTTGAGACAATATGGTCCTTTATACACTAGATTTTAGAGTACACATTGCTTAACTAAAGATTGTCAGTGTACTCCAGGTAAACACATTGTTATTACACATAGATAACAGATATAGCATTAAGTGTTATTCTTACCTGTCCACTTGGCCATCTGCTTGATAGCACTTTCTATCACATGACCACCACATCTGTCACATGACACAGTTTTAAGCTCTGACCCCATTTCTCCACCCAGTTCGACGAGAAATTCTGTCACCTGTTTGGGGCTGGCCAGTGACAGAAGCTTCTGGATAGCCAGACTGCCCGTCATATCTGTAGTGACGAGGCCAGCTTGTCCTTTCACTTCAGAGAGAACGTTTTCGACAAAGAGATCTGAAGGAAATAACTTTTTTTTAACTGTGGGTGAATGACATTAGATTTAGTTTGTCATAAATCTAGACGCAAGATGTGGAATCAAATATTACAGGAATAATACAAGAGCCTTTCTATTATACCAACACCTGTAGGTTAAGTCATGACCTTGGCTTTACCTCTCTCTTCGTTGTCTGTGAATCCTTCGCTCAGTCTCTCACTCACACGTCGAAAATAGCCCACAGTCATCGCATCCAGGCGCTTCCTCTTTCCTCCTTCCTCAACACGGCTGCTGCTTACTCCTCCTTTACTCCGATCAGGCTTCTTTTTCATCTTCTTCTGCCCTTGTTCACCAGCAGGCTTCTGACCTTTTGCTCCCATCTTCTCCACCATCTCCTTTCAGTGTCTCAAAGTAAACAAACTCCTTGTCTTCTGAATTTGACAATAATAAAGGTTTACATTCATTGCTTTGAAGAACAATTCCACATATCGGTGTTTTAAATCAACACGTGATCAATCTTCAGCTGTTTTTTTTTGGTCCATGACAAATTTCAAAATGCAATGTTTTACAAATCCGACGCACATTATGATAAAACGCCGCGTGTATAGTTATGATAAATTTATATAAATTCTTAAACGTTAGAAGGCGTTAACAAGAACAAACATCATTTCACTTTTGTATTATCTTTCCAAAGTATATTCATATGTATATGTAACTTATTAAACATTTAAGTGTAGCAGTGCCCCTAGACGTTTGGCAGTACTTAAACCAAAGCAAAACATTAGT
>JAOTRN010000022.1:2744627-2754627 GCA_028566695.1 Bagroides melapterus | reverse complement strand
CTTCTGCTGAAGCGTCTGTGTTTTGGAGGAAGTTCTTCCCTGGTCTGCTTAAGATCTGACGTGTGCGTGTGTGTATGTGTGTGCATGTGGGTACATGCGTGTGTGCACGTGCATAGTACCTTGTCCTTCAGTGTGGACTTACCCGACTTAATCCACGTCTTAATACCACCACAATCACGTCACAATTATAGAAAGCATCAACACTATACAACAACACAATAAAACAAGGCGTGACATTACAGAGAGAGAGACATTTCACGCATTGAGGGTAAATACTATTTTTACTAAAGCAGGAAACCCAGTTAAGACAACTCCAAACCTCTACACTACAACCACAACTGTGTCACGTACATCATTTGGAGCTTCGCGGTTGTCCGACCTCCTCAACATGTCTAGATTTTCTGGAAAAGTCCTTCTTGTAAATAGATTTTTGAGTATGTTTGAGACCAAATCAATTTCTCCTCCACTGTCACCGTTTTGCTAGCCAAATGTGACTGTAACAGTTTTGCTCTGAACAACCAATCAGAGGACAGAAAAATGCTGACGTTATTGTGGAGCAGCGAGCTGAGGAGAGCTGTGAGGAGAATCTGAAATCTGATTGGTTAAAGAAACAGTCCCGTTGTTAATATAGTTTAAGATCCATCAGTCAGCACTACTGATACTGAAGACCCTGGACAGATTAGATTGACATGACATCACATAGAGGCTGAGATCTGATTGGACAATTGGACAAAATTTAACGTCCACATCCACGTACTGGAAGCAGTGCATCCAAGAGAAACTCTACAAGATGATGAGAATAGAGTGTTGAGAATAATTTAATATCGTTTCATGGAACAAATATTAGAATTTAGGTTGTAAATGTAGGTCAGTGCTTCTGATAGTGTTTAGGCCAGCAGAGAAGGACTTGCTGGCCCTGACAGCCCACTTGTTAAATCTATAATCTGTATCTGTTACAAAGCTCTAACACTATAGACTCCTTCCCAAAATGCCAAAGAAACATCTCCACACAGAGAACCTCATCATAATACCTACTGCAGTATGTTTACGTGCAGCATCCAGCATACAAATCCATGCCTAGTCGCTGTTACTATAGCAACGATAATGTATTAGAAGGAGTGCAATCATATTAACCTGGGATTTTAATTAATGTCTTGAACTGCATACCTGGAACGTGGAAAAAAAGGATTGGAGCGTGCATACAAATAAACAGTGGGCCTGGTGAGCATTATGCATTGTGGCTCTTGATTACTGCTTTTTAAGCACTAATGAACATCTCAGAGATGCTGCAGCACACGAGAAAGAAACGAATAATGTATGATTTGGTTTCCAGAGCTGCTAATAGGACCAAGAAGGAAATCTCTGGATGCAGACAGGCAGAAATCTCCAATGTTTGTACCTTCTGGGTAATTTAAAAAAGAAAAGTGCTACCATTTAGCCCTTGTAGCTCATAAAATAAATCACTTTATTTTTAAATCGTTTTTCAGCCTTAATAACCCTAATAAAATAAATTCCTGACAATGGCACGCTCTTACATTATTATTCTTTAAGCATTAAATTTGCAATCATGTACAATATGCTCAACTAACGTCCCGCTAATGCTAATGGCATGAGGACAACAAGAATTCAAGCGATTACTGAAAATGGAAAAATAATTGACTTTCAAGCTGTAATTTTGCTAACCGTGCTAAACTCTCAGCGTTGATCAGTAAATATCACTGATAAAAATCACTGAAAATCACTTTTAAAAAAATAGGAAGAAAGAAATTATGACTTTTTTTTCTTACATGATCTTCAGAAGTTTGAATGTTGCAACACTGAAGGTGTGATTCATGGAATATGGCACAGATTCTGTAAAGGCTAACAGCTGAAAAAAAAGTATAGAAGTGTAGTTTTCCTGTACAAATGTAATAAACTGCTTTGCTGAAAATGATGAACAGCTATGTTTTCTTTTTCTTTAGCATGACCAACACACGACAGATTTGCTTCCGCTGACATCCTTCTAATATTCCCTGAATATATTTACCTCTGTGCTGAAATCATCTCTAAACATTTTGAACATTATCAACACAGCCAAACACACTGGAAGGAAGATTATCAATGTGGATTTAGGCTCCATATCTGTGCTTGCAGACTAATGCGCACTTGGCAGGGAAAAAAAAAATAAATAAAAAATTTACCCAACCCCTCCCATCCTCATTTATCCATCTTAAAGAAAAACAAAATACAGAATGACACATATTACAAACAACAATCCTTTATCTCCAACAGGATCAGAATGCTAAACAGCTAAAAGCAAAAAAGTTTCTCAGGTTTATATGCATCAATAATATATGTTTAACGTTTCCTCTGAATCTCCGTCGAGGCTTTAAAGCTTCAAGTCAATAATTTTAAATAGATTTAGAAGAATAGAGAATAAATCCAGCATCATGTAAAAGAAACAGGATTGTGCTTATCACTAGCAGGTTATTATTCCGTCAGGTTATACAAGAGTAGTGTATGTACTGCCATACCCCATGGGCCTGATACCCTGTACAACCTGGAGTTAGCATCATTCTGCTGTGCTGTTGAATTTTGCACCTATTAAAAAGTGGTTGCAGCATGGCCTGAGGGAAATCCTGAGCTCCATAACACAACACTTTTCAATTTTTCATTTGCTTGGAATAGTGCTGGGGATGTAACTGAACAGTCTCTGGATTTGGGTCGTTTCTGAAGTTTCCAGCATAAAAAGATGTCAAAAAGATGATTCTGATGTACACCGATCCCCAAAAGATTGAAAATTCGGGGATCGGTGATTTTTATTACCTATAAAAAGCTTAAATAAAAATCGGTACAAATGCGAAACAGAACAATTTAAAACAAAAGAATTTTATATGAGATTTGTTCTGCTAATCGGGCTATTTTTAATGCTAAGTGACCTGCTTTAAATTAGACCACGCTATGAACAATCGTGTGATATTTCAGCACAGGTTTGTTACAGAATCAGATCGAATTGTCACTTCACATCATCCTGATACTGAAAGTGGATCAGTTTAACGTATGTAGAAATATGAAATATAGTCGAATCATTTTTGATGTGGTGAAGCTTTCTGTTAGAACACAAAGAACACACTCCAGATGTTTTATTCTTTACATCTGGCCATATGTTATATTGCTGAGGGTTAAATTTAACATTGGTACATTGGTCATTGGTACATTAGCTTAAAGGAATAAAGAAATGCGTTGTAATATATAATAAAACCAGATCTAAAGTTGGACCAAAAACAGATTTTATTTATTTAGATAAACATAACGTCACATTTATTGGACATTTGACCAACAAAAATTACATACTGTTCCAAATTATTGTATTGAGCTTAAGTTGAACACTTTCAAATGCTGTCACCAGCTGTGTTGAGTGTGTTTTTTTTTACCCTGAAGTAATTACTAGGCTTTTTCTGTACAAACCTGGCAAGATTTAAAAAAAAAAAAAAGAACCTACACTCCAGAGAACAATATTATAATGTCATACAAAATACTTTCTGGAGACAAACAGAGCACAATGCAATTATATGTTAGATGTTCGTAACTGATCAGGAATTCTAGAGTCTAGGACGTTTATTTTCACAGTGTTATTTAAACAGAGGTCAAAAGCGTAAGAGAGAGAGAGAGAGAGAGAGAGAGAGAGAGAAATAGAGAGCAACCTAATTAAAGACAATAAATTCAATAGTTTGTCAGCTATCACAAATACAGACATAACTTCACTCTGTCTCTGTCTATGTGACTCACTGGTCTTCTTATGCACAACTAAATGTGCCTAAAAATAATTTGTAGGTAAAAATAAAAGGCTCTCAAAATATAAAGACTTCAAATAATGTGAATAGGCAGTTAGAATAGATGATAAAAACTATTCATGCTGTCTGGGTTAAACAGGAAAAAAATGATGGAAAAAAATGGCTTTCCCCTTTACTCAGTATAAAAAAAAAGATGAGTGTCTGTCAGAATATAGCAGCTTGCTCAAGCATCCTTCCTATTTTTCAACTTGGTGCAAAATAAATTAAATGTCCGATATGCTGGTTTTCTTCTCAGTAGGTCATCTAACCATTGAAGGTGTTTATGTGGCTTTTTATTTAATTGAATCATTCATCTTTAGCAAGCGCTTTCTCCTGCTCATGACTGCAGTGAATCTTAGAAACACTGGGCTTGAAGAAAGAATATACCACGAGTCCACCACAGAGCACCATGCACACACATTCACACACTCGTTCACACACTCATTCATACCTGGGGCAATTTAGTGCAGCCAATCGATCTAACAGGCAGGCTTTTAGGATGGTGCTAGGAAACCGTAAAACCCAGAGGAAACCCACATGGACACGCGAAGACCATGCACATTGACGCCACACAGACAGTAACCCATGCTCAGGATTGAACCAGGGACCCTTGAGCTGGGAGGCAGCAGTACTACCATGTCTCCCTAACTAATTGTTTGGGAGTTTGAATTCTAAAGTATTTTGTCAGGTGACAGAAATTTCTGTCTCCTGTGTCCTGTGCAAAGTGCGCCTGCGATGTGGACGCAACATTAGGATTTTCTCTTTCAGCTAACTTTAATCAAAATATACAATAGGCAAACTCATCAGAGATCCTGTCGGGCTAACGTCAAGCCACAAAGAGTATTTCTATAGCTGGCCTTATGGAATGCCTTCTCTGATCGATCTGCTTTTAGTCTTCTTCAGCAGTGGATCTCATACGCGATCTGTGTGTCAAAAAGCAGACTCTGGTTTATAAATAGTCCCTCTGGGTCTGGTGGTGAACCTTCTATTCCCTCTGCTGGGGCTCTGCATGGTCCAATGGTAGATGTCAGAGTGCCTTGGCCCTGGAGCACTTCTCTAGGCTGTAGTACACTATGCTGGCCAGAAGTGGGTGGTGGAGGCAGAACAGGTTTGGCCCGGTTTAACACGTACATCTCATGGCCACGCTCATCCCGGTACTCCTCAAGCTGTGCAAATGTGGTTGGTCCATCAGAATAGTCATTGACATAGAGGATGCTCTCCTCCTTGCTATATGCACCGTCCTCTTTCTGGCGTTGCCGGTGGCGGCTGTAGATCATGCACAGCAATAGCAAGGCAGTCAGTGCCAGGAGTGAGATACCCACGGCGATGGCTGTTTGGGTGGCTGTGCCCAGGGCACTGAAGTCCATGCTCTCGAGTTCATACAGTGGCTCTTGACTGACATCCCCCAAGGATGGGCGATGGTGTGAAGAGGATGAGGAGGATGACGAAGGGTGCAGACGAGGCCAGGATGAGGACAAAGATGAAGATGAAACATTGACAGCGAGGTGGAAGGTCACCCGTGCCACTCCTCCAGGATTCCAAGCCTCACACTCATAGCGTCCTGCATGTGCCACTGTAACATTACTCAGAAACAGCATTCCACTGCCCATGTCTTGATCAAAGCTCTCCCTGTCCCCATCATCTGTTGGTCCATGGTTTCCCACATTGCCTCCATTACCCACAGGCTTGGCTGTCACTGGCTTCCTGCTGTCCCCATCTATCCCTTCCTCTTGCACCAGACCTCGTGGTGATAGCTGAGCCCTACCGTAGGACACCTTCCTCCAGGTGACCTGAGGCTGTGGGTAACCTGAGGCCTGACAAGATACACGGATGCTCTCGCCCAAACGTACACTTAGTTCCCTCGGCTCAAGCTGTACAGCAGGTGGGATGCACACCAGGCTATTAGCTGGCACCTCTACCAGGCTCAGGTGCGAGAGGCGTGGTGGCTCAGAGCACAGCAGCCTCCGTTCAGCTGAGCTCAGCAAACGCTGGCCCTCGGTGTTTATCCATCCGCGGAGCCAGTGAAGAGCACAATCACAACGCCATGGGTTATCTAACCAAAATATAGACAGAGTCAAAAGAGGGATGGAGAGGGGAAGAGAAAATTGGCAGTTAGACAGATCCACATTGTTCAACAGAGGAAAAAGAAACGCAGAAGGAAAGAAGAATTTTCAAGATTTAACTAAGATATGAGAAAGCCATGACTGTAAAAGGTCAGATGCAGAGTGATTAGGAAAGCTTTAGCTGGAGAAAAGGTGAACAAGAAGGAAAAAGAACTAAAAAGGAATCGTTCGAATGTAAATCCTACACAGCTTAATTTCAAACCTTGGGCATGGTTTTTGGCTTTACATTCAGCCCTTGATTGAATTGTTGCGATTCCCTCCTCCTTAAAAATGTCCTTCTACTCCAAAATAAACTTGAAGTGCTCAATATCTTTCGCCTTTTTTTTTTCAGCAAGTCTGTGCACATGTCTATGAAGATACCTGTGATGCGCAGCACCTGCAAGCTGATGAGAGGTTTGAGAGTGACAGCACTTAGGGTGCGTAGGTTATTCTTGCTGAGGTCCAGCAGAGCCAGAGAAGACAGGCCCATAAGAGCCTGATCATCTAACACCTCCATCGAGTTCTCCTGCAGGTGCAGCTCTTGCAGACGCTGGGTGGGTCGAAAAGAGATCTCGTTATCCTCTGTATCTTCAGTGCGATCATTTTTGTTACCTCAGACATCATCTTGTTTATCACTGTCATCATCGTAAACGCTACTTTCATTTAAATCTATGGTGTTTACAGTTCCTGCTTCGTTTCGTTCCGGTTCAATTAACTGCAGTGTGTAAAGCCATCTGCATATTGACGCTATCATATTTATGACACTCCAAGTGACAGAGAAATTATTCTGCACACTGTATATAATCCACACTGGACTCAAATATGCAGGAATAGAAACCGACACACGCACCTGCAGTCCACGGAAAGTGTGATCCTCCAGCCGGTTCACTTGGTTCTTTGCCAGGTAGAGGATGCGCAAGTGCTCAAGACCACGAAAGGCATCAGCAGAGATCACGTGGAGGCGGTTGCCATTGAGCGCAAGCTCTAGGAGTTGGCCCAGAGTCACGAAGGCACTGGCTTCCAGAGCCGAGATGCTGTTATTCTGCAGGTACAGATAGTGCAGGTGACCCAAGCCAGACAAGTCCTCTGCCCGGATCTGACCGATGGCATTATCCTGCAGGAAAATAGTCTGTAAAAGAGTTAAAAATAAGAGCTCAACAACATCCAACAGGCTTTTTGCTTCTAATGGAAACCTTTGGTGAAAAATGGAATGGTTACTGTACGCAGATCACCAGAGAAATCTAACTTTTAATTAAGATATTTTTAAAAATCTATCTGCTTCACAACTCCAGGGTTCAAACCGTACCACTTTTGTGGTGTTTTGCATGTTCTCCTCGTGTCCATGTGGGTTTTGATGCAGGCTCTCTGATTTTCTCCAACCACCTACGCAGGCCAGTAGTTGAATTTGTTACTCCAATATTTCCTGAGGTGTTAATGAGTGTGTGTATGTGGGTGGTGCCGTGGAACGGATTGGCCTCTTAGGCAGGATGTGTTCCTGCTTTGCATCCCATAGGATTCCTGGGACAGGCTCCAGATCCACCATGACCCTGGCCAGGATAAAATGCTTACTGAAGATGAAAAAATGGATGCATATTTTGCAAAAGTTGCCAATAATTCTGGAGGACAATGAATCAGTGGACTCTTTAGGACAAAAAGGATATGTTCACCTATTCTTAGAGGCCACAGAGGTAAAACAGATAAAAACCTATAAGACATTTTTATTTATCTGCAAGTGTTTGTTTAGTGAGTGACGCTTCGATTACATAATAAAAATATTTGCTAGAAGGTTATGCTACTTAATTTTAGTGAGAACAGGATCAATGGGAAGCTTTAGGTCCTGAATCGACTCTTCCGTAAACTCTCTCCCCAGAGTCTCCACAGGACACATACTCGCAAACAACTCAATCGGCAGAGGCAGCATTTGCATTAGAAAGTTTTTTTATGTGAACACTAGCGAGCTTGTATAGGCTTTTCATCTTGTCTTTAGTGATTTATCAACACCACATCAGTTGCATAATTCATTACTTTACTTGATTGCTCACGCTATTTCTCTCTTGTATTGTTTCTGCACAGATTAATGCAGGCGGAGCAACATGGGTTCATTTGTATGGCACGGGTTCCTCGAGTTATTTGCATCATCTATGTAAAGAAGCTCATGAAAATAGAAAAGGCTGCTGTTGGTGTTATGGTTGCAGCACAGGTTAATGTATAGAGACAGGGAATCCAGGCGCTACCTTAGAGGACGTGTGCTTGGGTGAAGCCTCGTACAGGAACCATGTCACGGATCAGATATTTCTCTTTTATTCTATATGAAATGAGTTTAGCTGAGTATTTTAATTAGCATTTAAAACAAACCTAAAACAGAGAAACACAGCTCCTGCATTATATTACCAAATGGTAACAAATCTAAATGATTAGACCGACTGACTCATTCCCAATATTTGTGCATTTCTAATTTTAATTTCAACTCGGCTTCTCTGTTCTGCCTAAAGGATGTGGAATACTCAGGTTTTAATTTGGTCTTCTGTCGCTATCAATCCTTCTTAGTGCTTTGCGCTTTCATTTTATTTTTCTCGCATATATTCTTCTGCCTTTTATTAGATTTTATTTTGCTATGCAATTTATGAGTCTGGTGTTTTATTGTATCTTGTGTTTTTGATGCGGGTAATCCGGTTTGCTTTTATTTGACTTTTATTGCTGCAGTTTGATCAACATCTGTTGGTTCGTAGATAAATTTGACTCCAAATCTAATTGTTGCTGATCGTACCTCTAAGAGGACATAATAGGAAAATATATTTTTATGCAGGAAACCGATGCAGGAAACCGACCTGTGTTCCATGAGCAATGCCTCGCGGAATCTCTTTGAGACCAATGGATCCACACTCCACTGTCAGGCTGTAGCACCGGCAGCCAGAGGGACATCCAGTGCAGGGCACGGGTAATAGGAGCAGAACCACCAGCAGAGACGAAAGACAACGGAAGAGGAAAGCCATCTCAGAACAGACAGCGCCTGGAGAAGAAAAGAAGACACAGGTGCAGAAAGAGAGGTGAATAACTTTGAGAAAAGGAAATGGATTAGAAAAAGGTGACTGATGGAAGAGGAATAGAGTGAGATGGAAAGGGGAGCAGTGAAAGATGAGGATAAGAATAAGTCCTTCAGGGCATGGTGTTATTGGAAAATGATTAACAGCAGGGTGGGGTGATGCAGCCTGGTGCAAAGTTGATTATTTTCCAATATCGGCTGCTCCTGAAGTGTTTTATTCCTCATATACCTCAGCAATTTGTCAATGTGAAACCTTCCTGTTATGGCTACTGCTATAAGCACTAGTTCCCTTCCCACCTTTTCTTTATTCTCTCTTTTTGAAATTAACGATAAAAAATAGAAACGAAAAGAAAATGCACCTGAAGTCCTGAAGACTTTCCAGGTGTAGAAACCAGTACAAAGTGCTGACTGGGAACGGAGACTCCTTCTATAAGTGTTAAGTAAATGAAAATCTCCTTATATTAAACATCACCATATGAAAGATTTTATATATGTATATAGCGATATCACTTTTTTAAATATTTGATTATTATTAGCCTTAATAATAATCGTGACCTAACCTTGCATGTAACGTGACTTAACGTAACGCCTCGCGAAGTAGCTGTTACTATAGCGACAGTATTGACAGCATCCGCACGGGCGCCTCCGTATAAACGTGAATTGAATTACAGCTGGATTTGAATTACTGTCAGAGCCACCGTCAGAAAATTAATTCACAGCTTCTGACCATATATATATATTTATATATATATATATTTTTTTTTTTTTGCTAGAATTCAATACCGCTGTTGAATAAGAAAAGAATAAAGATTGTGCACGCCTTAGGAGCCTAATCAGATATCTAATGCTTGAGCAAGTGTATGTGAAAATGGAAAAGCGTGGTGGAGAAAGTGAAAAAAGGCCATGTGATATTAAGTGACAGAAAACTTCAAGCAAGACGAAGCAGCCTGAGACGGATTGAAAGCGCTCTTGCTTTACAAACCGCTCTTGCTATGAAACAGCCACTGCAGAGGAACCTTTCTCAATGGTTCTGGTTTGGGCTT
>JAOTRN010000022.1:2588609-2606024 GCA_028566695.1 Bagroides melapterus | reverse complement strand
TACAGCTGCTTTGTGACAATGACCATTGTAAAAAGCGCTATACAAATAAAATTGAATTGAATTGAATTGAATTGATAGACAGACAGACATATAGACAGACAGACAGAGAGACAGACAGAGAAAGAAAGAAAGAAAGAAAGAAAGAAAGAAAGAAAGAAAGAAAGATGGACTGACTGACAGTGGGACGGACGGATGGACAGACAGACAGACAGAAAGAAAAAAGAAATAAAGAAAAAAAAAGACAGAGACACAGAAAGACAGACCTTGACAGACAGACAGGAAAAGTCACTTAATCATGCATTAATGCATGCGGAATGGAATGGAATTTAATAGAATAGAATGGAATGGAATGATCAAATATCTAACACGATCTATTTGTCCATATTTAAATTCATCCATAACACCAATGTTGATTAGGTTTAATTAATTAAGGGAGAATAAACATTGAAGAAAAATGCAACTGTTCACGGCTACCATGTGACTTATTTGTAATCTATTTGAGGGATTCCTCAGTTTCTGTTGGTGTTCTTCTTGTGTGGATGCACCTCTCCTGCTTATGCATATCAAAAGCACGAGTTAAACAGCAACAGATGTGGTTGCTCCTGGCAACATCCCTGGAGAAACCCTACCTCAAGCTCTGTCAGTCTGGTCTCCAGGGTTGACACTTTTTCCTGCTCTGCTTCCATCTGAGACCTTGTGCCCAGAAGCTCCTCATTCAAAACCTGCAAATATGAAAAATAGGTCAGAGCTGTAGAGCTGTTTCCAGAAAACTGCATGAAGAACATGAAAAAATACAAGATAACAACCTTCATCTGGTTTTGGTAGTTGGTAGTTGCCTCGCTTAGCTGAAGCTGAAGAGCATGGAGTTCTTTCTGGTTGCTTTTCCGTAAGCTCATGGCCTCCTCCTTCGCCCCGTCGAGCCCCTCCTGGAGTTCCTTCATGGCATTCGGGAGACCCTCTGCTTGTTTCAGTTGCTCTTTTAGGTGAGCATTGTCTTTTCTCAGGGTCTCCATAGAATCAGTGAGGTTCTGCGTGTGATTTTGTGCCACCAGAAGCTCCTGCAGTTTGGCTGAGAGTTCCTCACAGCGCACACTAGCGTCTTTGTTCTGTCCGGTCAGCATGCACACTTGGACACCCAGCTCTGCAGTCTCAGTGTTGGCTCTGTGAAGTGCCTCTCTAGCCTCTTCATTCTCCAAGGCCAAGGCACTGTTCTGTTTCTTCAGCACATCGAGCTCCTCCCTCATAGAGTCCAGCTCAGTCTGTAGGCTAGCTCGAACCTGAGCCTCAGTATTCCACTTCTTTTCCATCGCCTCCTCCTTCTCCCGATAATGCAGGAGCTCCTCTACATGTAGGCGGTTCAGGTCTTCCACCTGGTATTTGAGCTGCTCGGTCTGAGCACAAAGGTCTGCTTTGGAAGCCTCTGTCACCTCCTGCAAAGCTTGGGTCTTCATCCTCTCCTCTGAGGTCACTTGGAGCCGAGCTCGAAGATCTATAACTTCCTCTTGGAGCCTCGAGACCTCCTTCATGTTTAAAGCTAATTGGGCTTCAGCTAGAGCTAGTCTAGAAGCAGCTTCTCCAGTTTCAGTGTGTTGGGTTAGGTGGAGATCTTTCCCAGAGCTTGGTCCATTATCTAGCTCTCCATGTTTTTCCTTCATAATGGTCTCAGTTTTCATCTGGGGTTTCTGCTTCTCAGAGGCATTAAGAGAGGTCAGTTCCCTCTCCAGAGCAGCTTTGGTCTCAGCCAGATCCTTGTTGCTTTCCTCGGTCCTCTTTACTGTACTGACCAACTTTGCATTGATCTCCATTAAGCTGATACACTGGCTTTTGTACTCCTCCAGCTTCTTGCTCTGGCTTTCCAGGCTCTGCTTTTCTAACTGCTGGATCTTCTGAGTGTTGATTGAGAGCTTAATGTCCTTTTCATTCAACTGTTCCTGCAGTGATACAATCTGTCTATCCAGTGTTTCCTTTAGGATACTGCTCTTTTGTTGAAGCTCCTCACGCTCACGTTTTGCTTTCTTTTTCACCTCCTCTAGCTGTTGGACTCTTTCCTGCAGTGAACTTTGTATGTCCTGCAGCTGGGTATGCAAATTCTTTACCTCCACTTCTTTCAAAGTCAATGCCTCATTGAGGCGACTGATGGTCGCTTGGAGCTCATCCACTTGCTGAATTTCCTTCTCGTTGGATGTGCGTAGCTTGGCAAGCTCTTCTTCACTGTCTTTCAACTTTTCCCCAAGAGCTTTGAGTTCTTGAGACAATCTTTCAACCTTCTTTGCCCAATCATTAGCTTCAGCTTCTTGCTGGTATGAATCATTTATAACCTTCCCTGCTGCCTCCTTACATGGCTTATTACTGCCACTCTCAGCAGAAAGTAGCTTCACTTGGAGATCCGCAACCTCCTGCTTTAATTCTGCCGCTTCGTCGGTAAGTAGATGAACCTGCTCTTGAAGCCGCTGTTTGAGTAACTCTGACTGGTCGAGTTCAACACGCAGGTCATCTATAGCATTAAAAGAGAGTTCTCCAAGTTCTCCAAGGTCTGATTGAAAACTGGTGCCCAATTCTGGGCCTGGGAGATATTCCGGCACTTGCTGCAACAAGAAAAAACAAAGCTACTGGAATTCTGAACACTTCATTTTGCTAATACACGTCCAACTTGATAGGAATAAAATGGTCAGTTTGGTATCAGTCATAAACAAAAAAATGGGTGGAAACCTGTGAGTAGTTGCCAACAAGACTGTTGACACTGGAGCAGCGGCTGGGCGGTCTCCAAATGTGGGCACCGGACACTGCTGAACCCACAGTTCTCCTACAAGTACCAAAGTCATGAGTGAGTGATTGGTACGAGTGATTGGTGCACTTATGTCCTTTGATGAGCCCTAATCAAATTATGAATACGAGAACTCAGAAATTGGCATCGTAATTAACGCAACGTTGATAATTAAGGAAGTGACACTGACATGCTTGGAGAAAGAAACCCAAAATTTAACGTATTATAACGGCGGTTACGTGTTGGTCGATTAGCGCAAGAGGAAGGCGTGAGAATCAAGAAAGAACTTTGCCTCACTGAGGTAAAATGAACAGGAAAGACACGTCGATCAGAGCTGAAACTGAGCCAACACGTTTTTGCAGCAGTTAAACGCAGTGCGAGGGTTTGTCCAAACCACATACTTAAAAGTTCCTGCTTACATGCCGGTCTGTGTTAGTAGACTGCAGGTGGTGAAAATTAATAAGTGAATGCTGGAGGCTCAGTGTTAACTACAGCAGGGTTTAAATAAATCAAATAAAGCATGTTACTTGATGCTAAACTGCGGACGATCTGCATTTAGCTAGTGAAGCAAATCTGGATGTGCTTTCTGAGAGGGTTGGGATACACTTTCTCTTGTCAATCGCAGCATCATTGGCCGATCATGCGTGTTTGGGAGCTCATGTATGCACAAGAGGGCAGAAGAGCTGGCTGGTGGGTGGGATATGGGAAGGTAATAACTTTTCTGGATCTGTCAGTTGACTAGTTGTGTTGTATTTTGCATAAAGTTTATATTTTGCAGAAAACTTCCTGGCCAACCTGGCAAAGGTAGGCCACTCGGAGTCTAGATCATATCCTCTGGACGCCACATCGAACTGGATCGCGTTCAGCTCATACAGGTGATTGATGATGTCAACGTTGAGGTGGGACTTCAGAAAAGGACTGCGGGCGTAGTACCAGTCACTGCGTTGAGAAATACAAGAGCACGGAGTCACTGCATGGCATGAAAGCTGGTACAAAAATAAAATGCTTGTCTTAAAAAGAACATACTGTGACGTTCTGTACGTAAACGATCCGAGAGAGGAAGAGAAAATACTGCAGGAACGTCAGGCAGAAGTAAAACTGAGGAAATCAGAAGCAAGACCCTGAACTGTTCTCTCTGTACAATTAACCAGAGCTTAGACAACAGCAAGAAGTCACAACTTGGAGGGTCAATTTAATATGCAGCTCTATCTATCTATCTATCTATCTATCTATCTATCTATCTATCTAACTAACTAACTAACAGATAGCTAGCTAGATACATAGTTAGATAAATATAGTTGTTTTCTTTTTCTTTTGAACCCAAACTTTAAATATTTAAAATTTGTTCATTGCAAAGACAATTAATATATTCTTTTTGTTTGCACTGTTAATAAATTATTTATTGGAACAATCAATTTCCTAAATGCTTTAGTTCCTTTTGTTTTCCAGTGTACTTTTACAGATGTGGTCACTTTCCTCATTTGTTTTGAATTTCAGTTCATTTCAGTGATCCTACACATTAAAACAAGGTCACTTAAGAGTTCCGCTAGAAATGACAGTGTATCTGATTAATTAACAAGGACGGACAAGCCCGTGCTCCGAGTCTGTCGACGTTACGTCATGTGATTCGCTGCGTTTTGAAAAGCTTCGGTCTGATAGCGAATAATACGACAAAATCTTACGGCATCTGTTGTACCTATTAATTAGCTTCTACTGTATCCTAGAATGGAGCAGCCATAGTTTTTGTTACTAGGAACTGTGGCTAAGGACGAAAACAAAAATATCATGCACTCTAGTGTCTATTGCACAAATCGAACTTGGATGGAAACAGTGCCTGGTAGCCCCGCCCCCTTTGTCCAAACATATTGACTCCGGTTACACCCTAACCCAACTTATTCACTCTTATTCACTAGTGAATTGTTAGTGTATTTTGATAAAAAATAAAACTTTATACTACTGCAAATTCAATGAAAAACAAATTCAATGAAAAAAATGAAAAAAAAAAAATGTAATGAAAAACAATCTAAAACGAGGAAGAAACGGGGGTTGAAAAGGCAACCGTTGTGGCAAATTTTGCAAAACGTTACGCATGATAAACTACAGAGGTGTTAAAATGTCTAAAATTAAGACGTGAGGTTTACTGGACACTTGTTGCACTCACTAACGAGGAAGAGGCGAAGAGACTGAGGGACGTTCCAGTCGAGGTTCCTCTGATAATTCAGTGCTATTTAATAGTTGCACGGGGATTAGTCATTCCTGTTAGTAATAACAGTGTACTAACATAACGTGTAGTGTGGAATGCAGGATCTGACACATCAGATCAGTCGCATGTTTGTTCAACTCTGACACACTCAGACTTCAGCAGCGCCTCAAACAGGATCCACAAACAGCAAATGTTTTAAATTTCCTTCATCCAAAACCAACATCATGTGGTATCTCTGTTTCCTGCTACACATCTTCTAATAGTGAACACTTCCTGCTTCCTGTTCTCCTACCATGTGACTCTCTGGTTCATCAGACACTGCTGAAGTGTGTCTGCAAGTCGCTGGTGCACCAGACAGTAGCGGATAAAGGCTCGACCTTTTCCCAGTGACGTCTTCAGCTGTGGGGACATGAAAAGAGTTTTTATTAGTTTAACAAGATTTTAAACATATATACACACACACACACACACACAAGTAGATGAAGTATGGTTTAGTTTCTTCAACATTGCGACCAAACTAACAAACACGGGCCGTGATTACAGACAGGAATCGTGTTACGCAAGACACAGAAAGCAGAACTGAAACAATCCAACAGAATTACAGGTTAGCAGTTTTGTCACTGCTGGGTTTAAAGTGTTTATTCACTACTGTGAGTGTGTGTCACCTCATAACACACCAGATGGCAAGACGGCACAAAGTGGACAAATTAAAGAGCATATGGACAGCAGATGTCATGTCACAGCAGACGACACACACACACACTTCGACTGGGATTTTAAACTCTTCTTTAATGTAATGCAAAGGAGTCTTTGTAATTTGCGTCTCAAATAAATTCAGTGGATTTTAAAGGGGAAAAAAGTCAACGCTCAAAGAGACGCTTGACTCTTCAGTAGGAACAAATCCATGAAGAACATCTAAATTAAAAATCTTAAAATTCTGCCAGCAATTACTGTTTATTCATTATGTCATAATTGTTATCCATTTATAACATTATTATTACTACATTTAAACTTATGGGACGTCCACAAAATAAGTTAGTTCCTGTTCTCACTGATGTTAACTGAAATGTCTACATATTTTTTAATAAGATCTAAAACATGGTGCTGTTCAAGATGCAGAACAAACATCTGTCCTGAAGACAAGGCCAGTTTAACCCCTAACTATTACGAAGAGTTAGCTTGGAGTGGAGACTCCTTCCAAAAAACAGGATATCAACGTCTGTTTACTGAAGAATTTCCCAGGGTAGAAAAACTGACGGTTACAAAGTCATGTTAAAACATAAGTTTCATTGTTCAACCTGTTTGTTGTCAGCAGTTTAAAGCAGCATACCTCTGGAATCGACTTGACAAAGCGAATGCCATCGTTAGTCCCTTTGTTCTTGGCCAAGCAATCACAGAAATAGTCCCAATAATCTTTCCTACTGCCCAAAAAAGTAGATTTCTCTTTCTGGTCAAACTAGAAACAGAAGTTCACATGTCAGGAAGAAATGAACAAGAATGAGAGAATATAGAGATATATAATGTACTGACAAGACATAAAACATACTTGCAGTAAGTATTCCAGTTTGTAGGAGAACTTGTGGAGACTGGGGCTGTCGTCTGTGACGGGTTCTCCACTCTCAACGTGCTCTTTAGTCAACTCAGTGACCGCTTCTGCACAAGTAAATCACCCCACATATAACATCGCTGAGGCACAAGCGCAAAATGAATTATTATGATAAACACAGTGGAGGTAAAATGCAAAGATGCTGTGGATGGTCTCTAGGGATTCTAGGTTAAGAAATGAATATAGTCTGAAAGAAAAATGAATGTAGTCTTAAGAAATAGTCTGAATCACATATGGTGTGTGTGTGTGTGTGTGTGTGTGAGGTGCTTGGATACCATGCAGATCTCTGATTATCCTCTGGAGCTGATTTTCACCAACTGTTAAAGATGCCATGGTGAAGCAGGAGAACGAATGCAGTTTACATTATCATAATATGGTGTGCTGCCTCGAGGAAGCCTACGATAAGGAAAATTTGACAGATAGATAGATAGATAGATAGATAGATAGATAGATAGATAGATATTATTTATACATAAATACATACTTCACGTAAACAGATTTTTTATATGAGAAAGCCAAACTTAAGACGCAGCCAACAATTCAGAAATGGTACGACCCACTGAAGGGGTGTCGAAAAAGTACGATTTACGATTCGTGTCTTGGAAGAACATATGATGGAGTTGGCTATTAAATGTAATTAATATTTTAACAATACCATTCGTTTTGGGTTTGTTAAAGTTCTAACTTTAATAGATGAGAACACCAGGACCGCGTCAGCTCATAAGCCTCACCCTCAGCAGTTTTCCGTCCATTTAATAGCTTCGCGTGCATAAAATACACCCTTAAAAATACATTATAAAATATTATCTGCTTATCAGCTGTATATTTAATAAATAACTCAAAAGAAAATGTGATTAAAAATACTGAACCGTAGTAACAAAACGGTGTATGTGATATTATTGAGCCAATAAAGTTTAACGGTAAAAGACCGTATTACTACGTCACCGGCTCGCGCTTCCCAAAACAGACCGGGGATTTGGAGGATAAGGGAAATGTCCAGCTCCTAAATCAAAACTCTTTAAATTCGTTTGATTTTATTGCGATGTCTTGATGGTGATGAACAACAGCAGTTTGTGAAGAAAGCACCAAGGAAAATACATTTTTAACAAAAATAAGTAATAAAAAAGAAGGGAAGAAACTCTTTCGCTTTGGCGGAGCACCGCACCTGCTCGTCTTTTTCCTGAACGAACATTGAAAATGTTCACTGAACTCACGCCAAGCATAAGCGTCTATTTAATTAAAAACTAAAAGCAGCGATAAAAAAGACTGACATTTGATATAAAAACAAGTGTGTAAACATACTGTACTTCCGAAAGGAAAGATGATCCTCCATATCGATTTATTTACAGGATAGAACAAGTAAAACGGTCTCGCAGTGGGTGGGACATGGGATGATCGACAGTCCGCTCGACCAATCAGAACGGAATGACAGAGAGCACCGTTTAGCATGTTCGGTTTCGCAGTATAGACGAAATAAATAAGGTCATGTGACCGGAAGCTAGCTGAGACTACACGCAAAACGAGACGAAGAGTTTCATATAGGTTTATGTCTGAAATGCTGAAAGGTCATTAAAATAATATATTGTAAATATTAAAAAAGAAACTAAAAGTTACTTGGGTTAAACTCACGTGACTAAAATAATGAAATATTTTTCCCACTTTACTAAAAATTACTGATAGAATGCGCCTTGCATAAGATTTACATTCTCATGTTTTTGGAGCCATGACGTTTTCAAGGCGTTTTCTTCATTAAAAAAAAAAAATATATATATATATACGTATATATACACATATATATACGTATATATATATACATTACAAAAGGCCGTCGTTTCAAAACAAAACTTTTTCAATTCCCCACTGAAAATGTCACAAAGTTTTCAGTTTCAAAAACGTCTGTGAAACACGGCAAACGAAAGCGAGAGAGGGAGAGAGAGAGAGAGAATGAGAGAGATTATTAAAAAACATTTAACTGTGTGTATATACAATGTATAAAATGTGTATATACGCAATGTATTAATATATAATTAAGGAGACCATGCATACAATGTTCTTAGTGTACCGAAAAAGTGCTTATTAAGGGTTTCCATGTTTTTTCCGTTGATGAAACCGTTCTATGTGAAGTGTCTTTGTGAGTAAGTTGAGCCAAAGCTGGAAATTTTATCATTTAATATTATGGATATAGTTCTGAGGTTAGCTGTCCGGTAATAACAGCTAAAGTTTGGAAATGAAAGACCGCTCACATTTCTATCTTCAAAAATATGTACTTGTTTAATACTGTGGTTTTTATCATTTGAGATTAAATTTTGTCAAGTTGCGTAAAAAATGGGAAGAAACACGGGATGTTTTGAAACAGATGTAATAGTTGAAAAAGATGAGAAAAAAACATCGAACTCCCCCTTCTGTTCAATCCTATTGAACATCCTCTCCCATGATCCCTTATCACAACAAAACTAATACTGAAAACAAAACGAGAATATGTCTGAAAACCCAGGCTTGGTTGAACATCAGATCAGAATTTTCCAACACAAATTTGACGTTACACAGTTACCCAATCCAAGCTGTGATACATATAAACATTGTGTATGAACAGATCATGTCAAAAAAAAAATGTTTTTAATTAAAAATAAAAAAAACATTTCTGGAACATCACTCCAACCGAGTTTAATAACTCCATTTACTCAGTATCAGTCTGAGGAGATTATAATGTCAACACATCACCAGAGTTCAGGAAATATCAGAAGCTACTTTCTGTTGTAGGTGTTGGATTTAAGCTGTGCTGCTTTTTTGGATTGCGTCCTGCCAATCGTGAAAATACTGCATGTCAACGGAAGACTTGACAAATAAGGCCCAGTTTTCTCAAGGATCCATGAGCACGGTCGATCAAAGATTCCAAACAGAGCACTTTCTTCAACAGGGTCTTTGCACCAAGTCTTCTTGCCCTCTTTACTATTCAGAATGTCCATGTGAACACCTATTTCTGAAATACTCTTACTAGCCCATTGAGTATCAACAACCAGGCAATGGTCCAAGCGAGCGGGATTACAATTTTCTCCATTCATCAATCCCCCCATTCTTCCAGTCCTAATCCAACAAATTGAAATTAATTTAAATCTAATATCAAGTTCAATTTAGTAGACTGATTATGTGTTCGGAAACGGAGTTAGTGACCTTGCCCTCATGCACTCGGTAAAACTTCACTACAAGACCCAAGATCCGCTTTTATTTTTCAGTTTCGGAAAAACTGGGTTCTGAAAAACAAAAGCAATGCTCCATGGTACAATTATAATAGGAACAAAGCATTTCAACTGGTTTCATAAAGTAATAAGGTGTATCAAGCCTCCTGCATGATCCGTAACTGCTAAATTCGCTGTTTTGTCTTGAAAAAACACCTTGGAGCGATTAAGGTATGGAAATGAAATGAATCGTGCTTGTTTGCTTTGTGTGATGTGAAATTTGTTTGTCTTGTAAAAAAAAAAAAAACGGCGGTGGGAAAATGACCAAGCTAGACAGAAATATTCGTTATTTATCAGTATAACCTTATTAGTACTTCATTTTTTGTACTAATATATTTTATTTTCTCTTCTTTCAGCATGAACGGAAGTTTTGAAAACAATTATAATCACCGCTCTAGCTCTGATGACAGCTCTAGCTCTATTTACAGCTCTAGCACTAATGATAACTTTAGTAATTATTATGATTATAACGAGTATTATAATAACGACCACAATGATGCGTGCAACAAGACTGAAGTGATCCAGTTTGGAGCAGTGGTCACCCCCGTCATTTTTGCGCTGGTCATCATGTTCAGCTGTGTGGGAAATGCATTGGTCCTGTGGGTGCTGATTAAATATGAAAACCTGAAATCCCTGACCAACACTTTTCTCCTGAACCTGGCCATCTCTGACCTGATCTTTACGTTCGGCCTGCCTTTCTGGGCCATCGACCTCGTCTCAGGCTGGATCTTTGGAGACGTCACGTGCAAATGTGTAAACTTCATCTTCTACCTGGGTTACTACAGCAGCCTCCTGTTTCTCACAGTCATGACCGTGCATCGCTACATGGCCGTGGTGCACCCTATGTCTGTGCTCTGGAACAGCACCCCGTACTATTCTATCTGGATTTCTGCATTTATCTGGTTCCTGAGCTTCTGTGCTGCGACTCCTCAGTACATCTTCAAAACGGCAGCTCCTACCAATGGTAAAGATTACTGCGATTATAACGACAGCATCACGTGGAAACGCGTTACCATTTACGAGCAAAACATCTTCTTCCTCGTTGCCTTTATCACCATTGCTTACTGCTACAGTCGTATTCTCGGGCGTCTGCTCAGACCCACGTCACACACCCGTCCCAAGACCGTCAAGCTCATCCTCTGCATAGTGATCACTTTTTACTTGGGCTGGGCGCCGTATAACATGGCCATGTTCCTCAAATCTCTCATATCGTTCCATGTCTCGCCGTTCAACGAGTGTCACGTCAGCACCGCAGTGGATTACGTCTTGACCGTCTCCCGACTGCTGGCGTTCTCTCACTGCTGCCTCAATCCAATGTTCTACGTCTTTATGGGGGTCAAGTTCAGAGATCACCTAAAGACAGCGCTGAAGAATTTCTGCAGGAAAGACAACCAACATCAAGACAAACGCCAAAGTCATCTGATTTACTCGAATGGCGAGGAAATTTCTATGTACTAGCTGATCTCGCAGCAGTCCGAGTGCCAATGAGCTTTAAAATTTGACCTTATACTAAATTCTTTTGCTATATTTTATATTTGTAAATAGATTTTTTATTATTGTGAACTTTTTTTTTACAATTATTATACTATAGCCAAGCCGAATCCATGCTGGACACATTTTTTAAATATTTTGATACTCTAAAAACACGTACTATATAAAAAAAAAAATGTATGCACCAATTGTTAATGTTTTACTTTACATCTTTGTAATTTTTTAAAATTATAATGTTATAAAAAAACGTTTGTAGATGTCAAAAGTCTTTCGATGCTTATAATAATCACACCCTTTTTTATACTATGCACACGTACATCATACATAAACTGTGACTTGAAACGTCAGCGATGTCTGTACATTTGACTGCAGTTACAATTCCTCTCTCAGCCACCAGGGGGCTCCAACAAACTCGTGAAAAAAAATCTGAACGTTTAATGTTTTTTTTTTATATCTTTAAAATGTTTCAAATGCGTAAAAGTTAATACTTCTTTTTTGTATTCATGTATGTTTACACCATACAGGTGTTTTAATGATCAATGAATAAAACACGACAAATTTTTACTTGTCAAGACATTTTTTTACCGCTGTATTTTCACAATTTACTCACTACATTCCTTTTGATGTGGGTGACGATGAGATTTATCAAGACCATGAAAACATCTGAGCAAAGGTGCACAGAACCAGCTCTGTCTGATGTGAGAAATTTTTTAGGGATATTTTGGTGACAAAAAGTGTAAAAGGGGTCCAACATTTTTACTTTGGGCTGTGAGTAAGACTGAAACATAGTGTAGATCTGGGTGGGGTTGAAAATCTTTAAAAAAAAAATAAATAAAAGCGAAGACACGCAAAACGAAAGCACACCCTACATCACGTCTATAATTTTATGTATCTGGGTTCTCACTAACTAACCTCAAGTGAAAGGTGAAAAAAACATTTTTTTTTATATCTAGTAACAAATAAACCACTCTTTAGAAACCAAGTGAGAAAAATAAATGTAAACTTCCTACTTCAACAGTCAACAGCTGAGTCACTGTCTATCTTCATATGACGGTTGAAGACCTACCTCTTCACGAAATACTTGGACTAGCACTTTGTTGTAGGTGTATTTATTTGTTTAAAAAATAAAAACGGATTGAAGAAGGATGTATTTCTTTTTTAAATTTATGTATAGAAGCAAAGAAGAAGAGATTTTTTATAATATATATAACAGCACAGTGAAACAAAGGGCCAGACATGATACAGCACCACTGGGGCAGTGAGGTTTAAGGGCCTTGCTCAAGAGACCATCAGTGGCAGCTGGGCAGTGCTGGGACTTGAACCCTGATCCTCTGACCAACAACCCAGAGCCTGAGCACCATGCAGGATGACAAAGCAGTGGAGAACACAGAGGCTGCCCATGATGCTATGGTACAATGTGCTGGATGTTGCAACCCTCAATACCTACACCAACTTCACTGCACAATATCCTGATCACATGGGAGGTGTGACCAATGCACGACGGCTATTTATCAAGGAGCTCATGCCACATATGAAGAGGCGCTTGGAGCGCCCTACCTTCAAAACATTACAGAGGCAATGGGAAGATGTGGTGATAAAAAAAAAACAGAGAAAAAAAAACCACAGCCAACACCCGGCCAAAGGACATCAGACAGTAGGGCCAAGGGAAGAGGAAGCGGTTCAGGATCAGCCCATCTGCCAAAGACAGAAAAGTCAGCAGTTAGTGTTCCTTTTGCTACAGGGATGTAAGATAGCACTGTACCTGTGTGTTTTATTTAGTCAGTTTTATCTTCTTTTACTCAGTCACATTCACTAAAATTCACTAGAGTTGCAGTACAGACTACAGATCAGGTTCAGTCTTATCGGGTCTCGGCGATATGTGTATTTTATGTGTGACAAAGTAGCATATAATAATATTTCAGTTGTTAATTGTGTTGGTATAAATAACTGTTAAAATGACTAATTTAACAAAATCTCGTCTTTATTCTTTTGTTTATCAGGCATGCGTAGATATACGTTTAAACTTGATGTAGTGACACAAAACCTAGGGAAAAATGTAATATTAATTTATGGTCATTGAAAAAAAAGATCTTTTAAATATTCCTAGATCATGGAATTTATAGATCAGGAAAAATGAGATGCTGAAGCAAATTCAAAAGATGAAAAAAAACAACAACAGCCAAGCATGATATAAAACAGGAAATGAATACGGGTCATTATAGACCCCTGTTGTGCATAAGGGGTTCGCATAGCTTGTGCAACAAAGGGTTAAAACAAAAAAACGGAAAGAAAGAAAGAAAGAAAGTAGATTAAAGGAAAGGGTTAAATATATATATGACATTATTTAGAGTTCTAACATTCATTTCAGTGTTGTGAAGAACATTATGCAACAGGTTTTGGGTTTAAAGTGAATACAGGAAGACGCGGTTTCCTGAACAGGAAACAATAATGCTTGAATGTAAAAGTGAAACTTAATTTGAAATGTAAATCATCTCAGCCTGAACGTACAATGATTAAGATTTCTTTCGATGGTGGTTGTAATTACTGTTGTCATAGTAACAATAGAGACATATTACTAATTGCACTACGTCACACTGTGTCTAGAAGTTTCTGTCATATTCATAACAAAACTCTGGAATCATATTCAGTGATGTACCGGAATGATTTCATCACATAGTTCTGTTTAGCTCACTAGTTTTTTGCTTCCCAACAATAATTATGCAATAATTGGCTAACGTGCTCAAACTTCTACGTTATCGTATTAAAGTATAGCTTCTGGAAAAAAAATAAAAAAGTTCTACAAAATTATTTTAATAGTTTTATATGATGATACTTACGGTAATAATTTACTGTAAAGAGCCTTCTTGAGAGCCTTTAATTATTTCATTCGTGTTTTATTTTTCTTTTTGTTATTCATTTTTTGTTGCTTCAGTTATAAGTACTTTATAAGCGTGTCCCGTTCTCTGCTTGTCGTTCCGAAATAAATATTCCAAAATAAACAAACAAACAAACAAACAAACAAATAAAATACGGCGCGCTCGTGTCAGTGTCTCAAGAATCGATCCTAAGTTATAACGTGTGCTTTTTATTGGGTTTGTTTTGTTTGTTCTTTGGAAATATTTATTTAACTTTTTTGAAAGGAATCTCTCTAACAGTCGGATTTATACTTATTTAAAAAAAAATCTTATTCGAGATATGTGTGACATTTACAGGCTACGTTTTTTTGTTTGTTTGTTTCTTATTTTGTCTTATTAACTGTAATAGAGAGATAAAAAAAAGAGAAGTTGGTAAGTGAAACGTGTTAAAATGTGTAGCCTAATAACAGGAACTAACTTCACAGTAGTTTCACAACGCAATTATAAAGAGTTATAATGTACTTTAATAGTGTTCTTTAATCAATAAAAGGTTTGAAATTTTTTTTTGCAAATTGCTGTGAATTAAGGGGAATAAAACATCATTTTAGAATATAATTTTCTTTGAAGTTGTACCAGAATCTTTACTACCTTCATTAGATATTGCTGTTTCCACTTATGTTTAACTTAAATCGATTATTTATTCCAGCATCTCTACGTCATGCACCATGACTTCCGGTGCTTTGTGTCCTGTGAGCTTGAAAGTACACAGAGAACATGTTCTGACTGTTCAGCCTTCCTCAGCTTGTTATTTATTCAAAGCACAAAGAAATAGAAAAAGTAATTAGGACAGTGGTCATAATTAGGACTTTGTGGTATTTATGTATGTCCTTGCATTTTTTTTTTTTTTTTTTTTTTTCCCATAATGCTGATACGTTGTCTGATTAAAATATCATCAATGATGACTTATATATCTTTCTCTGGCTCCACCTGCCAATCATTGCCAAGACTGTGGTCTTTATGCATGCAAGACCTCAGAGAACACGTTCATGCTGTTTACAAAAGTGTGAGTTTCACACCTTCTTTCTGACTAGACGAATAAGTAAACTCACGGAGAAGCTGTACAGAAAAAAAAGAGGAAGAAAACCTTCAGTCAAAACCTCTCTTCGGGTTTATTTTGACACTTGAAACTTTCCGACGTGAAGCCGGACATCTACGTCGGTTTTTGGAATGTCTTCTCTTATCTCGACACCGCTGACCTTCAAGGTAACGAGTGAAATGTTCTTCAATGACAGTCTGAATGACTCGTATGACTATCCGCACGAAGACTTAGTCGTACAGTGTCATTTGGAGAGCTACGATCAAATCACAGGAATATGTTACATCATCATCTGTTGCTTCAGCTCTCTCGGGAATGCCACGCTCCTCTACAGTCTGGCCCGGTTTGAGGATCTCAAAAGGGTCACCATGCGTTTTCTCTTCTTCTTGGCTCTTTTTGACCTGTTGTTCACGCTGACCATTCCTTTCTGGGCTGTTGAGAACCTTACAGAGTGGATCTTTGGGGATGTTGCGTGTAAGATCCTAACCGGGGCCTATTTCGTCGGGATATACGGAAGCCTGATTCTAATGACGGCCATGACGATCGACTGCTTCTTTTTTATCGTCGTGCGCAGCCAGTGGTTCACTCACAGAAGACGGCTCGTCTGTGCAAAATTAGCTTTCGCAGGGTCGTGGATCATCAGTGTATTAGGCTGTCTGAAGGATGCTCTGTCCTCCGAGGTTAAAAGGGTGAATTCCGTCCAAATCTGTGACACCACGGCTTCTCAACACGACTACGCAGGTTACTACACGCAGCTCATCATGCTCTTCGTCATTCCGCTGGTGATCATCATCCTGTGCTACGGTAAAATCCTGCACACTCTCATGTCGAGCACGGGCCGGACGAGGTATAAGACGTTTCTGGTGGTTTGGCTCATCATCATGGCTTTTGTCATATGTTGGGGACCTTATCATGTCGTCATAATCCTGATGCCGATTCTTTCTGATAAGGATTGCAAAAAGGGAAATCAGCTCAACCGATCCTTTGTCACCTGCCGGATCCTCGCCTATTCCCACTGCTGCATCAACCCACTGTTGTTTCTGATCCGAGGAAGGCCCAGAAGAATGCTGACCAGCTTTCTGCTCCACCCGACGCAACACAGGAGCGCTCAACCCTCAGACAGATCTTCTGAACCGAGTCACTTCATCCAACAACACTTCAGCAGGGCGATTCCACAAAATGTAACAGAGCTCAAATCCATCTGAGAAATAAGAACGGATTCTGAGAAGTAAAACATTTCTCCTTTTTAGTGTGAGTGAGTGAGTGAGTGAGTCCTATTTTTTTACACATGAAAATATTATAGAGTTAATACTTAGATATAAAAATATCTTCAAAAATTACAACAAAAAACTTCAAAATTTCATTTTCTATCGCAATATCCTGTAAAAAAAAAATCTTGCAAATTTTTTTTGCATCTGGTGTGTTAATGTCTCATTTTTTTTTTGTGTGTGTGTGTGTTTTGCATTAACATTTTTATAAGCTATTTTTTTGTCAAGACTTCACAGATTAAAACGTTTTTCTTTCTCGTTGTGAGTGCTAGATTTACACTTCATTTCTTTAGATTTTTTTCTCATTTCTTTTTACTCTCTTCACGTTTTTTTATATCAAACTTGTTTTACTGTAAATAACTTTACACTGCATTTTACAAACACACACACACACACACCGAAACTCATGTAATCACAGGAAATTTCTAAAACAATTGCATGCAAAAATGAAACTATTTTTTAACCAACACAAAGTAGCGGAGGCGTGAAGTCGAGTGTCGTGTTAGTCTTTTCAGTTTTAGTCATCTCTTATATAAAGTATATAAAGTGTTTTTACAGTTAATCGGCTATTATTAGTAGAAGTAGTATCTCAGCTTAGATGATGTAGATGTTGCGTTTTAAATAAACAAAGTCGATTTGAGGAAATTACAACACAAATCTGCCAACATTTATAATATTATGTTGTACGTTTGTCTTGTTATAGTTACACTGAATTTCATGTATCGTGATTAAAACAAGTCAGTTCCTGTTATCACTTCATTTCTTTACTTTGATTTGTTTTTTCTTTTTTTTAAATGTCTTTTTTTTTCTTTTTTTTTCTTTTCCCAAGCCGCAAATCTTACGGTTGCAAAGCTTTAACACTCTGGACTCCGTTAAAATAATGATGCATAAACGTC
>JAOTRN010000022.1:2568455-2579318 GCA_028566695.1 Bagroides melapterus | reverse complement strand
GCAAAGACTTAAAGAAAACGTCGACTTTATTAGAGTCTAGAGTGTACGTAGTTAGTATAGTTAGCTTGCTATGCTATAGAGCTAGCTTGAAAATTAGCACTCAAATCATATAGTGGGTTCAGGCTGTAGTTTATCGCTTCCAGTTGGAAACAAAACAAAGACAAAACAGTAGTCATTTGAATATGTATTGAATAAGTTTTTGTATTTGAATAAGTTTGAATATGTATAAGAATATATAAGAATATGTATTTGAATAAGTTATTTTATTCTTTTAACACTTTGGTAATACTGAACAATCATGGGTTGTATCACAAACTTAATACAGCAAAACAACAAGATCAGTGTCATTATTTCATGGGTGAGTCAAACAAAAACCCTAAAACACTGACATAAATCTAAAACGTTTATTCATTATTCTGGGTAGAAGCAAAAAATATATATATATATTTATCAGTACTACTTAGCACTTAACATTTGGGACACAGCCTTGAATTCAGTCTTATTGTGTGCAGTTGAAAGATGCTCAGAGCAAACACAACAACAAATTGTGAAATATTTTGTGTGAGAGAGGAAGAAATGGTAAAATATAAAGTCATAAAAAAAATAAAGTAATGGGGGAAAAAAATGAGATCATCAGCCAGGCGTCTCTTCTGATTGATTACATTTGGGATAAATGGAAAACTGTGTGTGTGTGTGTGTGTGTGTGTGTGTGTGTGTGTGTGTGTGTGTGTGTGTGTGTGTGTGAACTGTTCCTTCAAGACTCTACAAGCAAGATTGTTTTGTCTAAAATCAAACCCACTCACCTCAGCTTCCCTTTTTTGCTTCCTGTCTCCAAATAAAAAAAAAAAAAACAAGAAACGAGAAGAAAGAAAGCAAGAAAAGCATGGACATATGTGATTTTAAACTGCATTGTGCATGACTAATGATAGAAACATCTTAAAATCACTGCTGCAATGTCCTTGGGAAGGCAAATGAATTTTCAGCAGAATAATTAACTTAATTAACAAATCTGCATGCATATTCATCAGGGCCATCCATGTCTTTCCAGGCTTGCTTGATGAACGCGGCCGTGTAATAGCGGGTCTCATTTACATTCCTTCTTCCATTGTCATTTATGTGGCTCGGCATCACAGGCGTGGGTTTGAGTGAGAGGAAAGTAGGCCTTCACTTATGCGCATATATCACACTGTGCTGTTATGCCAGACTGAGGAATTGATTGGTTGTTTAGATGAGCTCAGGACCAGTGTAAGACCCTGTGAATGTGCCCTTCTGTGTGTGTGTGTGTGTGTGTGTGAGAGAGGGGCGGTGTCTGTGCAGGGTGCAGGGTGACTGTCTGTGCCCTCTCTGCACCCCCAGCCTCCCTGGTGGGCATTTCTTGGCACTGTTCCCACCTCGTAAAAGTCTCCTGGGCTGTGCTTTGCGCTTTCTCGTGTCTCTACAGGGCAATCTTTAAAAGCACCAAGGTGTGACGGCACCGACTGGCAGCTTGGCAGCCATGCCTGAGGATACCAGCGCTCTTTCATCCGTGCCTGGACACCCCTCACTGCCCTTAATGCTTCTATACATTAACGATCTCATGTTGAACCCGGTGTTTTTTTATTTTTTCCTTTAAGTGTATTGCTTTTTTTTATTAATACATGAACATCTAGCGTTCTGTACTAGCGCTGTTGAATCCTCGAGTCACATTGGATAAGAACGTAGTGATTCATTTTCCATAACAGACCCTCTGACGGTTCCGTTCTTTCAGTAACGCACTCGTTCTGATCTCTTTAATCGTTTCTTAGTTCACAGAGACTTGAAATCTGGACTGTCTACGTAATCTGATCTAATAAAATAAATGAATAAATAAATAAATAAATAAAATAGTACATATTATCATTTATATGGTAAATCTTTTAAAAAAGGGAAATTCATAGAAGGAGTCTCTAGTGTGATGGGAAAATCTTCGAGAGAAAAAGATGAGTATGTGGTCACATGCTAAAATGGTTTTAATCCTATATAGACGGTGGAGTGCAAAAGTTTACACCTCCCTCCTCCTTTCACCACCACATGCACACGTGGTTTTTGAAGAAAAAAACGTGAAATGACCTTTTTAATCCATCTAAAAAAAAGAAAGAAAGAAAGAAAGAAAGAAATGTAAAATAAACAACATAATAATGTGATGAAAAGTGGGT
Organism: Bagroides melapterus; assembly: GCA_028566695.1. Taxonomy (NCBI): domain Eukaryota; kingdom Metazoa; phylum Chordata; class Actinopteri; order Siluriformes; family Bagridae; genus Bagroides; species Bagroides melapterus. Next base: position 2,577,144 of record JAOTRN010000022.1, on the reverse strand, counting down.
GTGTCCTGCTGCAAAACAGAATCCAAAACACAATGTTAAATGGTACAGATGTGTGTTTTGGTTTTCTGTGTGTAGGAGATGTCCAATAATGACACAATATTAGAGATTATTTTCAACATGTTCTTTTCTATGATACTATTAATACTAAAATGCATGTTTTGACCTTTGACCTAATGGAACGTCACTGAAACCGAACTCTCTACATATCCCGGCGGTGCACAAACTTTTGCACCCTACTCTACCGGACAAACTAGGCATTTATTCCTGATTTAAAAGGGGAAAAAACAACAAATGTTGTGAAAACAGGGTGATGTCTGAAATATTCAATGCCGAGAGACGTGATTTAAGAGGGTTTTTTTTAGGGGGAAAAAAAGAACTAGCATATGAAAGCTCTTAGCATCATCACTTTCTGCCACACTACAACAAGCTGTCATCGGGAACAGCTCTGCAACAGCAACTCAAAATAAAACCTGGAAAAAAAAAAAAAAAAGGCAGACAGCAGTAACAAAGCAGATTTCTCACACACAAGTCTGGATGTAAACAGCTTTATTATCCTGCCTACCCTAGTGCTGTTGGATTGTGTTAAGCGTAATTAGCACGTTGATAATAGATGCAGGATTTATGAAAGAAAAAAATGTTCAAATTTTCACATGCTTGCTTGATAATCTGGGTTTTTTTTTTCCCCAAACAAATTTCCATACTCCAAATGTACTCAGTCAGCAGACATGTCAGGTCCGAGGCTTGCTTGGGTGGTTTTGTGCCGGAGATACGAGGCTGATTTTGCTACCAAAGTACATAAGCTGCGTCCCAAATGACATAGTATACACTTACATGTAGTGTGCACCCTAATGTCTAGTGTATGTTTTTTAGAAGGGTGACGTGATGTCATCTGAAATGAATGCTAACAGTTGTTTATTAACCGTACAGTGTAAGTTGTTTTCTAGTCGATGGGAAATGACGTTAAATGAAAAAATTGCGATGTTGCCCCTGGGGTTTTAGCGGAATTTTTTTTTTAATGTTGAAAAATCACACAACTTGAGCTTAAATGTTTAAAATATGTTTGTAAGACATCTAGTTCACCAGAGTTTCATTGGCCAGCTTGATTTTTTTTTCTCTTCCAGCGCCATCGCCTGGTAGCCCCGCCCACTTTCCAGTGTTAAGTATACTGTATAAAGTGTTCGACATTCTACACTCGTCTTAATTTTTTTTTGTGGTTGAATAAGTGCATCATCTGGGTTCAAGTGCACTTCCTTCTTCTTGTGGAATTTTCAGTACACATTACTTACAATATTTATACTTATAGAACAGTGTGTAAATTTAGTATTTGGCTTACACCTATACTCATTTTTTTGCTGTTCTCAAAATCTACACAAATACTTTTTGTTGTCAGTCTTTAACCTTTTTTTCCACCTTTTTTAGAATGACATTACCATAAAATCTGGGTGCGAACTATAAAGCAAAGGAAAACCGAACATGAGATAAACTTAGAGAAGTAGAAGAAGAACTGAAGAAGAAAATATCAGACACTCTAGAAAATTTTAGAAAACTTAATGGTTCTTTTGGTTATCCCAGCTTTAGATGTTGGGGTCAAAGCACCAGGTCAGCTATGATACAGCACCACTGGAGCAGAGGGGGTTATGAGCCTTGCTCAAGATCCCAACAGTGGCAGCTTGTCAGTGCTAGGGCTTGTACTATTGCACAAAAGGATCTTTCCGATCAAGCAGAAGCTCCACCTGATTTAACAGGCAGATTCAGATTTGGTTTTTTTTATACACACATACAATAAAACAGGGGAGAAAGTGTTAGTTCAAGTATCATTATTCAGTATCGTTTAGACTCAGATGTTCAGATCCCTAGGGGAAGTTCATTCCACTGCCTCAGTGCCAGAACAGAAAAGAGTCTTGTTATATACCTACCTCTTATTCTTAATTGTCCTGAGTAGATACCTACAACAGGGTGTAAGAAAAGTTCCCAAAAAGAACCATATTAGGATGGAGTTTCATAGATCATCCCATCAGGACATTCCACAAAGGCTCCACTAAAGCTATTCCTACTAACTTCACTTCCTATAGAAGCTCTACGTAGAAGTTTAGGTATAAATTTACTACCAACTGTACAGTCTTGGGGCAAAAAGATATCTTCATATTTTCCTCAGAAGTATTCCTGTTATATCTGCTGAAATAGTTTTTTGCTTGGTGTAAATAGTATCATCATTACACAACCGGTTGTTTTAGTCTCTGCTCAGAAGTTCTACACTTTCTGCTTCTAGCTCATGAAGAACACATGTAAAAGGTTCCTTCAGTACTCTTACTAAACTTGGGTTCTTCAGAGATTCCTTAACTTGTTATGGGATCCTAGTTTTCTACTTCGAATCCTTTCTGATTTAGAAACAGGACAAGATTTGACCTAGAAGTTATGAACTGCGTTTAAGGATCGTAGCTGGATCCAGTTTTTTTAGTACTGTTTGCTTTGTAGACACGTTACAGCGTGTATATACGAGCGGACGTCTACGACATGAAGGCTGTGATCATTTTGCTTGTTTACTTTTTTGATCAATGCGTTGTCATGCAAATTGCAATGTTTTCAGAAATCACTCGTCTATGCCGGTGTGTATTTTGAGATCCCTCCCAGGAAGAACACATGCGGTTTGAGGTCTAAAAAGACGACCATAAAAGGAATTTTAGATTTTTTTTTAAATTCCTGCTCTGAAAGCAGCACAGAGGCTTATCTAGGGAAGGGAGATATTATTTGTGTGTGTGTGTCTGTGTGTGTGTGTGTTGTTGCTGTTGTTGAGTTGTGCGTCGGCAGCGTTTGATGCCACTATTGATGACAAAGTTGTGCAGAAAGTCATGAAGCCACAGAGGAATTTGATTACCTTCATCCATTATCCGCACAGTGAGCGACAGAGAAGCTCGCCATCTGTCATCCGTTTCATTTGCATCGTCAACACCTGCCCTGCCTGTTTACGACTCTCTCTCTCTCTCTCTCTCTCTCTCTCTCTCTCTCTCTTTCAATTTCTCTCTCTATATGTCAGGTGGGATTTCTTTTCCTGAGCATGCTTTTAATGAAATAATTGATGTGTTGCATTGCCTTTATAAATACAGAATTCTGCTATTTAGAATAGAATACAAGAATAAGCTCAAACACTTTAAATAAGCACAAACACTTTATATACGATGAAACATTCACACTTTGTGCTCAGAGAATTGTGACAGCTATGGGAAGAGAGAGAGAGAGAGAGAGAGAGAGAGAGAGAAAGAGAGATTCACTCTGGAGAATTGGAAACAATTTGAATAATTCAGATCAAATTCACTGACTCTGGATGCAGTTTGTTCGTTAAACAGCCGTGTGACACCAGTTTGTGTGTGAACAGGATAAACCGGTAGACAAAGAAACCCAGAGAGACCCAGTGACACCAGATACACTTTGATAATGACATGCATAGTCAAATAAATCAAATATACAATCACACATATACTACATATACAAATGAGCCAAAGATGATCTCATTAATTCAGATTATTATCCATTCATATAAAAGGTGTAATGATTAAAGGTAGAGTTTGGGATTTGCAGCAAAGAATGTGTGCATATGATGTACGTGAAGTGTAAAATCAAACAAATTTCAAGTACAATTCAAAATACAAATATTAATAAATAAATACTAAGTATTACTTGTTATTAATTGTTATTAATAATATGTAAAAAAAAAAAAAAAAAAGCAAAAACAACCTAGAAAAAAAAAAATATATATTTTTTTTTTAATATAATATTGTCTCCAGAACTTTCTCTGACATTGTGTAAGTTCTAAAAAAAATTCTTACATTGTCAAAAAGATATTTCTAGACATTTCCCTCATAATGTATTATACGTAATAACAAATTCTCCAAATGTAGAAGATTCTTTAATAATATAAATGATAGTTTCTCTGAAGGTCACGCCTATCATGTTAACATGAATCCACTCCTCTCTGTCCTGTGGAGAGATAAACTCCTGATCTCTGAAGGTATCTAACGAGACATTAGCAGCAGTTCTGGAAGTTCAGCCCTATACAAAACAAGTTGTGAGCCACCTTTCTATAATATTCTAGAACGCTAGTCTAGAATACTATAATATAACACGTTCTAGAAGTTTCTCTGACCAAAACTGTACTGTAGAGCATTCTAGAACGTTCTCTGACCAATATTGTAATGTAGAGAATGTTCTAGAAGTTTCTCTGGCCAATATAGTGTGTTCTAGAAGGTTTTCTGACCAACACGGTAATATAGAGTGTTCTAGAAGGTTCTATGACCGACACTATAGTATAGAGTGTTCTAGAAAGTTCTCTGACCGACACTATGATATAGAGCTTTCTAGAAGGTTCTCTGACCAACACTGTAATATAGAGTGTTCTAGAAGGTTCTCTGACCGACACTATAATATAGAGCATTCTAGAAGGTTCTCTGACCGACACTATAATATAGAGGTTTCTAGAAGGTTCTCTGACCAATACTATAATAATGGGTTGATTCTTCATATTAGAAATGTTTCTGAAGATCTGTATTATTTCTATTTTTTATCTCTTCATCCTTGATTCTCAACATCCGTAAAAAAGATTAATTGCATAAATTTTTATCATCTCACAAAATCATCTCACCCACTGACCCATTTCTATATTAACCCACTGACTCCTGACCAACTTGCTTCACTTCTTGCCCCTTTATCAAGCCCCACAACCTGAAAGCAAGTGAAAACATTTGGGTTTCATCCTGCACTGTTCCCTCGTTCCCTCCCCCTCAGATCCCCAGGTGGTGCAGACGACTGTGGGGCCCATTAGCGCCTGAGCTGATGCCTCCAGCAGGCCATGCGTGTCCCGCCTGACGCATTTTTGGATCCCAACCAAGTTTTCTCCCCACCATGAGAAGACAGCTCGGTCCTCTCCAATCCGACATTCCCAGAGGACTGGGAGGAGTGAAGCATCATGGGATAGTGTTGAAGGTGCAGCGTTGGACAGGATGGGAGAGGTGCTGTGTGGAATATTAATGGCTGTTTAAAGTGAGGAAGCATTTTTAGTGGAGAAGAGCTCTTGGGGACATTTGAGGTTTAAAGCATTTATGCAGGACAGGAGGAATGCGTGAATTCTCCGGTTGGTATTGGGAAGGTTCATCTGATCAGTGTTAACGTGGCTAACCCTGAATGAAAGCTTGTGTCACCGGTTACCACAAAGCAATGCTAAGTTCCCCCAGCTAGCCTAAGTAACATTATTTCACATTATTTTGTTGAATTTTGCAAATTCCTCATAAACATGTATCATATTCCATTGCAATGTTCCTCACACTTCCATACTACACCTTACTCCATCTAACTAACATCTGTCCAACTATTATTATCCAAAATATCACTTTTATTAATATAAGGCAGGATTAATAAAACAACACATCTTTAACATCTCTGTAATATTTCATCCTTCACATCCCATTTCAGGAAACAAACAGCGTAAACGAGCTGTGCAGTACATGGACGGAGGAGTAGCACATATGCTAATTTAGACTTCATACCTTCACTTTGCGACACTAAATGACTTTGACTTTGTTGCATTTGTTGCAGCAGCGCACGGCTCTGTGACTATTAGAATAAACACACACTCCCATCTGCCAGAGGTTTTAGGTCAAGAACACCTGAACCTTGAGAAACGCGTCGACAGCGGAACACCGACCGCAAATGTGTGTGATGGGAGGAATTAAGAGCTTAAAAATTGCACTTCTACAAAGGTTTAACGGATTCCTTCAGCATTACTGCATTAGCAATGCTGGGTTTAAGAAATAAAGCATCTTTCTAGCCTCCTCTCTTTACTCTGTACTAACGACCGTTCGACACGTCGCCAATTAACACCAAGCGAATTTCACGTGACTGACATTTATAATACATTTCTGACATACTCGATGTGCTTTTAAGTTCAAAGGTTTTTCTTGCTTGTTTTATTTAAAAAAATATCATTTTCTACAATGACTAAAAAATGATGAGGGTGACACGATGTTGCAGAAGGTCTCATTGCTGTCTCACAGCTCCAGGTTCCCCGGTTTGATGCCCAGCCTGGGTTATTGTCTATGTAGAGTTTCACCTTCTCTCTCTAGGGAAAACTGTTTATGTCTTTATATATTCTGAAACCTTGGGCTGATGTGAGAACTTCTTGTCAGGTTTTAACAACAACAAAAACGACCCTTTATATATTTAGATTTACGTTCCTCCGTCATGATACTGAGTAATGCTCAGAAGAACTACAAAAAACCCAGGGCTTCATAGAGGTATAATAGTGTAGGGATATTTTAATAGAGGTCCCATTCATTCATTTGACTTCCATATTTCCAGCTGAGGGCTGCAGTGAAAACAGGCTGAGAAGGTCAGTTCAGACTTCTTCATCCCTCGCCAACTCCTCCTGGGGGAATCTGAGATACTCCCAAGCCAACTGTGAGATATAATCTCTCTAACAGGTCTTGGGTCTGCCCCAGGCTCTCGGTCTGGTGGGATGTGCCTGATGCTGCTCCAGTGGAAGATGACCAGGGGGCGTCCTTGCAAATTATTCATGAAAATTATTTAGGCATTGATTTAATCTGTAGGTAAACAACTAGATCTGTTGCTACCCAACTATGACACTCAGGGTTTAGAGTTTTGATACAACGATGTTTTGTTAAAGATATGATAATTAAAATATTTTTGTCTTGATCATGTAAACCTCATACAACCAAAGGATCTTGTGAAGTTTTGGAGTTGATTGGAAAGGATCTTGTGGATCTTGTGAAGTTTTGGAGTTGATTGTGTGAAGCTTTTGAGTTCGTTGAGAGAATCTTTGTGGAGTGAGTTGAGTAAATGATTGATTGGGTGAATAAATCTTTTGGTATTTATGATTGCATGAATCCTTGAAGTTGTTGGGGTGAAGGTTTGGAGTTGTATATGATGATTTACTATTGATTGTATGAAGCTTTGCAGGTAAATATGTAAGTTGTATAACTGAAGCTTTGGAATCGATCTAGTGAATTTTTTTTCTCCTCCCGATCCACTGCCTATTTTGAAGACACTGATTACATGTCATCGTTGCCAGCTTCTTGTAAACAGAAACTCATATGCACACAAACAACATAGTTCTAGTTTCAGGCATCTACATCCCCGCCCAAACACACACACACACTCCGAGTGCATCCAATCCAAACCCTGGAGCTGTGACTCTGGAAGTTTCTCTTCTGTCCTCAGGCCCGTTGCCAGCCTGACCTCTCTCTGCCATGCAAATGAGTTCCTGGCTGCTAGTGTTGTGTCATCTCCTGGCTGTCACCTGCACCCTCCCCTCCCACGACGCACTGCTTCCACACTTCTTCAGCTCCTTAAAGCCGTCTAATTAAAACGCCAAATCCCCCTTTGCCTCCCTTCCTCCCCTTTCTCTCTCTCTTTCCCATTCACCCCCATTCCACAGGAGAAATCATTATTAGGAGTTTAATGGGGAGATTTTCCCAGCCCTGGCCATCTGTGGCCCGCGCAGAGCTGGAAATTTTGGGAAGCGTTGACAATGTGACGAAAACTGCCCATTTTTTTCCTCCCCAATGCCATTATGCAGCTGAAGGAGGTTCAAAAGCACTAAATCACCATTATGAGGCCAGAACATTTTTCACTTTTAATCACCCAGATTGATATTAACAGCCTATTTATTTTAGCTGATGCCTCCAAGGGAATCTGTTCTTGTTTCAGAGTGTCTCAAAGTGTTTGCCCTTACAACAGATCAAATTCATTTATCAGGATGTCCAGTTATATTACATTAATTCAAATTATTTGAAGTTTATATTTGAAAGAAAAAAAAAACAGATAACTTTTTTTTAACTAATTTCTCTTCTTGTGTCATTGACTCCAGTTATTTAGATTTTGTTTATTTTCTAACACTGGCTATTTTCTTTTCACTGTATACATATTTTTTTCAGCCGTTCTGTCTTTTGGGAAGCATTACGTTTGAGCTGAGTTTGTGACGTCACGAAGCAGACATATAGGGTTGGATGCAAGCGCAGGTCACAAAATTAGGTACAGTGCAAAAGTACTAGTCAAAGTCAAAAACGTAAAAAACAAGCAAACAAAAAAAAACCCGGAAAATCAGAGTTTACTTATTAACAAGCTTAGTAACCTGACAATCAAAATGGAACCGAGTTTATACCTCACAACGAGAAACAGAAACTGAGGCGTAAATAAAGTACAAAAACTAATAAACACAATTAAACACAGGTGAACAAAATCAGAAGGCTAGGGACTGTGAACGTGGGAGTGTTGTGAGGTGCTGGGAGTTGGAGTCCGTGGACACAATGTTTGTCGCGTTTGAGTGACGTTGCGCGACGTGACACTAATCAATCGCAAGATTCAAAATATATGTGGGTGACATGGAACCTGCATGCTAATTACGCTAGCTCGCTAACAGTTTAGTGATCTCATCATTCGCGCAGTAATCTTGCTGGTTCTGCAATTAAATCTTTTTTCATAAAAATCACGAACAAGACAGCAATGTAAATCATAGCGTACATACTAAAATCCCACTCATTTTAACCAGTAACAAATGCGAGAAATTTTACTGCTTCCAATATAGCAGGCTAGCTAGATTTTTTTTTTTTTTTAATTAGTGAATGTGTGGTTGTTAAAATAAAGATACCTCAAACCGATCCATTCTAGCAGAGCTAATTTA
>JAOTRN010000022.1:2339299-2355395 GCA_028566695.1 Bagroides melapterus | reverse complement strand
CACACACTCACACACACACTCACACACACACTCACACACACACTCACACACACACTCACACACACACTCACACACACTCCCAGTGGCTGACAGCTTGCTGTGGATGATATTTTACAGACCTACCTCGAAGCTGTACTCTCTGCTGTCTCCTGCCAGGGAAATCTCCTTCAGTTTGATCTTCTCTATGTGCACCACTGTAACATGAAAGAAAAGTGTCTCTGAGTCAGAGCTCTGCTGCTGCGTGACTCAGGAATGGGAAACGTTATACTGCATCTCAACCTAGTGCCGGGAAGCTCATGTTGGACGGTACCTTGGCTCGGAGGGATGCTGCTGAGGTGCTGGAGCGGACACGACGACCACGTCCTGCTCCCCTCAGAATGCGGACAGAGCTCGTCCGGCCGGGAAAACGGACTCTGCTGAAGGAAGGAAAAAATAAATACTTCAGAGTATGCTGAAGAGACGACATGAGTGACATGAAACGATTCCATTATAAAACCCAATTCACCCATTTATATATTTAGGAATAAAATCTTTGATCATTTTTCTTTTAAACCTGTACAGGACTGGGATCACCCAAACCTTTTAAAATATCTTCACACTTTCTCTATTTTTATTCCTTTCATTCTCTTTTAGTCCCTTTCGCACGGTTACATGATCTAGTCCTTTAACAAAGCAGCCACAAAGCTAAAGTACTAAGCACTTAATTAAAAAAAAAAAGGAATTTGTTCTGGAAACATCACCACCAACAACACAGAGGCCAACGTCCACGGGCACTTTCTCTCTTTGGCCTCAGTGGTTTATCCACCATGTCATGGCAAATTGAACCTGACAGCCTCATCAGCTAAAGGTCAGAGTGAAGGACAGGACATGCACTACGTCATTCGGGAACTCCAGGCATGAGGAGTGAAGTCGTAACAGAAAGCGATACGGACGCTCGAGCAGTTGAAGGGACTCGGGATATTAATCCGACAATGATACGAATCTAATCCGATTTATTTCTCCGAACACGACTTCTGAGTACTTCGTTTTTATTCCTCTCACTCCGACAGTAATAACACGAATTTAGCTGTTCCTTCACCTGCCTCACTTTTCCCTTTCCTTTTTATTACTCTCTCCTGAACTCTTATGTACACGATGCAAAAATAAACACAGATATCCTAAAACATCTGATGAATTTAGGTCTACAAAACTCCCAAAGGTTTGTTTCCGTTCTGCTGAATTAAGACTTCTGGATTTTCTAGACGGTTCATGACGACAATCACGACTATGGCGAAAAAAGGTTTAGGACAGGGGATTTGCTGGACTGATTTTATTTCTTTCTTTCTTTTTTTTTTTTTTTAAGCGAAGTAGTAAAGAGTTGAGCTTATGCTGTGGAAACGGGGTAACTGGAGTTTTTCTATTACATTTAGCTTTTTTTTATTCCCTCATATATAACAATTTACTACTGATTGAATTCCATTCCTAAACGTCTCATGCACAGCGTACGAACTGTGTGGCAACATAATACCGACCCCATAATACAGCTATTCAGCAGAGACGACCCGTTCCTCTGATCAAAAGCATGTGAAGAAAAGAAGCCGTCACAGGCAGGACATCACCGCTTCAACTAAACGCTCACCTCAGGAAGTCAATGAAAAAAAAAAATAAATAAATAAATAAATAAAAATCAAAACACACCATTAGATGAAATCAAATTTTGCAACCGCTAGCCTATTAAACATTAAACATGGCTGTATTCAGACACAGGATTAAATCTGCTGACCTGCACTTCCTTTTCTAAACTCAGGTGAGACTCGGTCACTGAACCAACCAATAAAAAGCGTCAGGGTTTATCAGTGCCACGCCCAGCGAACGAGAAGCACGAACGTACGCATGCTGAGCAGCTGTCAGTCATGTGAAACTCCTCAGTCGGTCATCTGATAGCGAGGTCATGGAACACTAAGACGAGGAGTTCAAGAGAGGAAACGAGGAAATAGAGATGGTCGTAGCTAATCAAAGGAACGTGGGGAAATAACCGATAATCGTCGACATCCTGGTACTACGGTTACTACAAGCTGTCTAATTTGTGACCTCATCAACCTTTTCCAGATGTTCTACCTCATTGAACTTAAATACGAGTGTATAAAAAGTGTTCAGTGTCACTAATATTAATACATTAAAACTCAAACATTAGCATTACGCTGTCGAACGTAAGGTCACGGGTTTAGATTTGAGATTCAGTTCGTGACCACAACCGCGACGATGGTGGAACGTTCTAGAAAGCGGTCGCTTTTCCGGGCTGATCCCGTAAACATTTAACCTGGAAGATGGTGGAAAAATAAAACATTCGAAAAAAAAAAAGAAAGAAAGAAATTAAAGGTCTATTATTTCTATATGCTGGATGGTCTTGTCCTTGCGTTGATAGATTAGGGCTTAGAGAGATTGGGGGAAAAATCTACTCCTGACTCTTCGAACCAAAGCATCAAGCAGGAATGCAGTTTTTTTTCGAAGGACTTTGACTTTCCTGTAGTGAAAACAGCACAGCGGTGCATTTCGCTGGTGTTTCCCTGCTCTCACACTTTTATTTTAACTTCACAAGGGACCTGCTAATGAGCTGATGAGTCAAGTCAGGTGCGTCAGAGCAGTAAAAAGGTACCTAAAATAGGTAGCGCAGGGTGACACCGGGAGCACGACTGAGGAAACACGGATTACATGGTCTTCATTATGGTCCATAGAATGACGGAATAATCAACATTCCATGGTTTTTATCCCTTTTTTTCCCAAAACAGGAAAAAGACCCGATTTATAAAATGAACTTGATCATAAAGACGAATGGGATTTAAATTGTTTTAAAAATGTAGTCATTTTAGGATCAGTCTTACGTTTAAGACTGTTAGTTGCATTTGGTGCAGTTTCACAAGCGGAAGGTTAGCAAAAATAGTTCACATTAGCTAAATATTAAAGCAGCATCGTTATCATCTTCATCTTTTTGGTTTGTTTTAAAACGAGCTCTAATGTTTCACCGGATTTGTATTGCATATCTTGACTATCACGATATCAATGTCACATTATATCGTTACACCTCTAGAACAATGAAACAAGGAAGCACATGTTCAGGTTTCGTTTCAGATTATCTTGAAACTGAAGTAAGCTCCGCCCACTCGTTGTTTTTAACTGGTATGAGCAATGACTTTAAACTAAATGACTCATGTATCAAAATTTCTAAGCGATAATTCATCTTTGAGTTTGTTCAGGAAATTCTAAGTTGACTTATTTGGTGTCTTTCATCAAAACGTTTCCTACATTAACAACTGCCAGCTGACAGAGCAATGCAGCAGCACTTTAGTCCAGTAATCAGTCCAGCTCCCTTATCTCCTCATCTCATGTATACATTATGCTGAAAAGACGCTTCCTAAGTCTAATCTTTCATGCTAATACCACCGTCGATGCCGTCACGCTCGTTATCTGGTATAACTGCAATGCATTCTGGTACATCAAGTCCAACATTTGCACCAACTTCTTCGCTACTCCATTTCTGTTGGCATACATGTAAAATCGAGCAGTAACATGTATAATGTCCCCCCTGTGACATCAGAGAGGCACAGACTCATGTTCTCAAGGGGATCACGAGAATACAACACCAACCAACAGACTGGCACAAGAACCACTACAAACATCAGGGATATCTCAGTATAACCATGTGTAAATTTTTCCAGGATGGACTTTTCCTTTAATGTTACTATACGAGTTACCAGTGTTTGAGCTGCGCAGGCGCAGTGGCTCAGGTTCCTTTCCTCCAATAACGCGTCCACCCGCTCCAGCTGTGCCCGCACGTCCTCCCTCTGGTGGAAAGTAAACGCCGGGTGCAGCGAGGCCATGGCGAAAAGCAACGCCAGCTGCTCCAGAGGAGCCGGTCCCAATTCCGGTTCCGGTAAATTCAACCCGACCCCGCAGCAGTTCCTCGAGTGCAGCAGGTCGATCCGGCTCAGCGTCCCGTAAAGAATTGCCGCGCATTCTCGGTTTTTAGATCCGAGCAGGGAGAGGCAGACGAGCAGCCGCGAGAGCACGACCGGGTCGTTAACGTCGGTGAGGAGTCGTAGGTCGGCGGGGTTGTTGGCACGAACCTCGACGTCGCGCAGAATGTGGAAGTCCTTCCGAGCCAGGTCTTCGAGACACGAGCCCAGGAATCGCAGTTCGAGCGGCTGGCACATGTGAAGTAGACCGCACATGAACTCCACGCGTTTGGCCGGGCTGAGCCGCAAGCCGAACCACTCAAACACCGCCTCCTTATCGAGCTGCCTTGGAGCGCGCGTCGGTCCGCGGCCCGCCTCGTCGTCCAGCGCGGGGTTAAAAGGGAGGAAGCGGCGCTCACCGTTGTTATTTTCCCGTCGCTCGCCTTCGGCCGCGTCGTTGTCTCCCTCCGCCGCTGGCAGCCTCATCTTCAGCATTATCAACTACCGTTGAGCGGGCATCGGTAACGGAGATGGCCTTCCAACTGATTTTTATACATTCGCTACGGAATCGTGTACGAATCTAACCGGGATTCTATTCTTTTTTTTTCTTTTTTTGGAGCTACCGTGACTAGCTAGTTTAGTGTGGTCAGTTTGCCAGATTACTCGCTCGCCGAGCCTCTATGTCAATCAATGCTTAGCTCCTCCTACTCGTCTATCCTTTAGCAACCGCTGGGTCCTAAAATCTCCATGATCATACTGACTCAGACGTTTTATTCTATACTCTGGACGTAACACAATTTACCGAATCACATAACAAGCCTGCTGTTGCTAGGCAACTGAGAAGCGTGTACTGTTGAGCTAGCTAAACACTGGCAGTGAAAAGAATAGTAAAGAAGAATATTTAAACACAGTTAAAGTAACACAAAACAAAACTGTCATAACACAAACCAGACCACAGAACTGCTTAATAATAGTTTAATAATAACTGTTTAATATGGATTAAAGAAGGTGTATCTATTTATATTTTAAAAAAAATGCTTTTTATAGAGGAACTATAATGACATTTCCTTAAAATTACTAAAGTATGGCTTGGTGGTAGTAAAATTACACTGTACTGTTACGCTGGATATTGAGGGCTAACACAACTATTATATCACTTTTTTGTTTGTTTATTTGTTTTTTCATATGTATAACATTTTAGAATGTTTTACTATTATTAATTTTACCAGCTAAAGATTAGATATTAATTCCCAGGAAAGTTGCAAGTTCAAAAGCGCATGCTTTATTTACAAAGAAAGTTTTATAAACAAGGAAGGTTATGTGTAAACAGACCAAGAGCTGCACAAACAAAGCTTTTAACATTTAAAACAAACATGAAGGAGTGCTAACATTAAAAACGTATTAATATTAATTTCCCCGGAACGTTTTGAAAGCATAGAAAGTTGCAACCCGGAATGTTATATCTTAACACAACTGGGAAGTGGGAACGTTGAGTGCCCAGAGAGCTGCAGCAATGGCTGCACAAACAAACCAGTTAACGTTTACGGGCAAGAGTGAGCCAGTAGATGTGCACATTGGGACAGAGTTCGGAATTAAAGCTGAAAATTTCGATGACAGCCCGTCGTCATGTGAAGAGCCCACCGCTAGCAATACTGTCATTATCGAATGGGATATGGTGGCTGATCGAGCTAAGGTTTGTGAAGAGAATATTGAGAGATCCCGTGGTTCTCCGTCACATGTAGACAAGGTTACGGATTTGTCCAACATTGACGAGTCACCTGTTCAGCCCATACTGCAGAATTTTCCGGTTTCGGTTATAGCAGGGAAGCCGCGCAGGTTCACGGCTCATTGGTACAGCAAGTACGGGTCATGGCTGGAGTACAGCGTGGAGAAAGACTCGATTTTCTGCAAAGCATGCAGGCATTTCGGGAACAATTTGATCGCCGATAAATTCAGTCGCGGCTTCAGAAACTGGAAACGCACCCATCAGGCATGTTCAAAGCACGAGTTAAGCAAAGCTCACAACACAGCTTTGTGTAAATACATGAACTACAAAGAATCACAACAGTCCAGCCGTGCGACTCTTCTGAATCAGCTCGGGAATCAGTACACCGTGACTCCTGGATTGATTCAAAGCAACCGAGATCACATCAAAGTCGTACTGGACATCGTCATGTTTTGTGTGAGGCAGCACATTGCGCCGTGCAAGCACAAAGAAAATGATCTGGGCAACTTCCATGAGCTCTTTCAGCTTTTATGTAAATATGACCCCAGAATTAAAAGTCGATTTGATGCCATTCCTAAGAATAAGAATACGTCTGGGCAAGATCTACAGAACGACCTCATCGATGCCGCTGCTTCTCTGCTGCTTCGACACATAAAGCAGGAATTACACAATACTAAGAAGACGTATTATGCCATTTTGGCTGATGAGTGCTCAGACCAGTCCAAGCGCCAACTTGTGGCAGTGTGTCTCAGATATTTATGCAGGGGTTTTATCAGAGAAAGAGTCGTCGGTTTTGTGGAGACCGGTGACAAGTCAGCTGAAGGGATCGCTTTGAAAATCTTGCAGATCTTGGAACCTTTTGAGCTGGACCCTGGGTTGTGTGTAGGCTTCGGGTTTGACGGGGCATCCATCATGTCTGACGTGCAAAGCATCCTGAAGCGCACTTTTACACGTGCGCTGTACGTGCATCGCCATTCACATCGTCTGAACTCTGTTCTCTGTGATGCCTCAAAAAGATGTCCGGACTTCAGAACTTTTTTTGAAGCCGTCAAGGCCCTGGGTTTGTTCTTGACACATGGTTCACAAAGACAGGCTCGGTTTATTGCGATCCAAAAAGAGATGCATCCAGATCGGCCACCTCTGGAACTCAACTGCGGTGTGTATACGCAGCAACAACATCGACACGTGACTGACATATTTAGTTTGTTCGATGTTGTTTTGGAAATGTTGGCTGAATACGCGGAACGTGGAGGGCAGCCCGGTCTTGAGGCGCAGTCCCTGCTTCAGCAAGTTCAAACCAAGAAATTTACATTTCTCCTGGTGGCATCTTGCAAATTGTTTGAGGTGTCTGACTTAGCCAGCAAGAGCCTGCAAAGCGAGACGCTCTCACTGACCGAATTCATCTGTTCGATCGAGTGTCTGAAGCAGAATCTTGGCGATTTGCGCCACAATGGCTTTGAACAAATCTTCACAGCTTTCAATGAGATGACGCACAAAAACGAGATCGAAAAGTGGGATGTTTCATTTTCCAGGAAACGAAAACTCCAGAGTCGTGACGATTCGATCATAGCTTTGTCCTCGGGGAAATCTAAGAGAGTGCGCTGTCCCGACGACCTGCGTGCCCTCTGGTATCAGATCCTGGACCCCCAAATTAATGAACTGGACAGCAGGTTTCACCGAGACTCCTACTGCCTTATGAAAGCTGCAGCCGCACTACGCACTTACGACGGAAGCGACCTGGCAGAAAACATTCGTCCTGTCGGTAAATCCTACAGCGTCGAAGTCTCTGATGAAGAGTTATGCACATTTTCACAAATTTTACAGCAAGCATCATCATCGTCAGGACAGTGTCTTTCCCTAATAGACGTTTTTGACACGTGCAGTGAGGAAAACTTCCCAAACTTGCGCCTCTTAATCCGAATCCTGCTGACTTTACCAATCACAGCTTGCACAGAGGAGCGACTTTGTTCAAGCGTTAATAAAATCAAGACAGCGAGTCGGAGTACGATGCTGACAGCACAGCTGAATCCTCTAAGCCTTCTGTCATTCGAAAAAGACTTGACAGATTCGTTGGACTATGATGAGATCATAGATATATTTTATTTTATTAAGTTTATTAAGCCCTTTATATCACAGGGCGGTAAAATGGAAGCTGTGAACCAGCCCTTGTTAACGTGGAAGCCGATGATTCCTGTTTGATTTGATTTGCACACACAGGTTATTAGTTCCATCTGCTTTAAATCACCCATATGGTCACTGCAACCTTTTGTTTCATCACATAAACTCAAATAATATTTGCTTGCTTTCTTTCAGACAGATTAAAACTCTGTGTGCTTCAGATCTAACTGTATACCTGACCAATGGGTGTAGCCAAGCTGTTGTGTTTCTAATAAAGTGGCACTTTTGTCTGAGTCTGCTGCGTACAACTTGTTTCTGTGGTTTCTATAATATTTCCTATGTCCACACCAGGGTTTAGGTCGTGAAGACAAAATGTCATATTGAGAAAAAAATCTTAGGTTTAAAAAAAAAAAACACATACCTCATCTCATACATTTTATATAATCAGTTGTGTATCGGGGAGCAGTGGGCGGGGCTAAAGGTTGATCAAAATGGCACAACGGAGACAAAATTTTTAGTGTCATTTTCATTTCAAAAATAAAAGACTTGTTTCACCATAGCAAGAGCTCAAAAAGCGGGATCGTCAGACTAATCCATAAATGTTGGCACCGCTGATGTTAAAGGTTCATAATTCAGATGCTTTCATGAAATCATTGATTTTACAATTTTTTTTTATTTTTTAGAACAAACAGAATACACTATCACGAGTTTTAAAGTGATTTTTTTTTTCTGTAAGTCACAAACCCGTTCACATGTAGACACATCTGATAATGTTACGGTATGATACTATGAGTTTAAATTGCCGTCCACTAGAGGGCGACGTGGCATCGCAGCTGGATTTTAGATCTGCCTGTAAAGCGAAGGAGAAGGAATCATGTCTCTCCTAATCCACAGATCCTGGAGTTCTCATGTTGGTGTTTTTAATGCTGTAACACACCCACATCACCTCAAGAAGTACACTTTATTAGCTGATTACTTTTAATAATCCGCGTGCACAAAATGAATCCTTTGGTACGAAGCAGAAATATTGAAAACGTATAACTCTCATGTTTTTATAATTTCAGAGATAAATTCATAGAACCGAAACACCCAGAAATTAATTAAGCATCTTATTTATTTGTTACTGTAGTCATACAGTGCCATTATCTGAATAGGTTTAATCTTCTGCATATTCACATCTCTATCTGGATTCAAATCTGTAGTGGGCGTGGCCTAAACGGCATCTTGGTTGTTTTGTTTTTTTAGTATTAAATATAAACCCTAATCCAGTTGCTTCATCACTTCATAATTGTTCTCACCTTGATCTGTGTATGTACATGGTCTTTATTTGAGTATCATATTTAAACCACTGTTTGTTTGTTTGTTTGTTTCGCTTTTTTTTCATGATAGACACACCCCCTGCATACGGTCTCAAGCTGAGCGCTTCAGATTCATACCTGTATTTGTATCTATTTATAACACATTATCTGTACAAAAAGATGAACGTATTTATATTAACTTACATCCTTACATACGATATGTTCCAAAAACGAAGGAAAAACGATCGTGTGAATCAAGTGTGTTGGAGTAGGAAAGCTGAAATATCCAGGACATGAACGTTCTACAGGAGCCGAATGTTTTAATCAAAAAACATAAGGTTAATTCACAATAACACTGTTATGACAATTTTCTCATTTCTTTACAGCGTACATCAACTGCCTTCAGACATTACATAATAATAAATATAATAATCACAGACCCTCAGCTGTCCCTAGACCCCACTATGAAAACCTTTGCCTCAAATGACTCGTCTCTATCTGTCTCAGCTTCCCACCTGAACATTTCAGAGTTTGTTTTCTCCACCAGTAAACCCACCTTTGATTCAAAATAGCCGTGCTAATAAAACCGTGTTTGAACAGAGGATTTGAGATCAGGTCTTTGGATGTGTAAATAAACACGGGGAAGGGGGAACGGTTTTAAATAGCACTTCCCAGTTCGTCCCACCTCGTCTCCTTTTTGTGGTTTACGCTGTCTGTTTTATCCAAATCCATCCTGTCTGCACCTTATCCTGTAAACATACCTTTTCATTCAGAACCTTGCTGGCTGAGCGCACGGCGGCGGTTAATACGTTTTAACGCTTACCTTGAGTAAATGTAAGTAGCCTGACATCTGTGTTAATGTATTCAGCCTAAACTTGGGCAAATATTTTGTTGGAGTCCAACTTCATGTCTGGGGAAGAACAAGAGCATTGTCCTTTTACTGAAGAGTAAAAGCACGTCCTAAGATAGCCCTAATCTTAATAGGCCGCACTAAATAGTTAAACGGTTGACAGTAGGCCGTGTTGGTTGTACTATTTGTGTCTTGAAAGAAGCGTGTAGCCATTTAGATTTTCTTTGAATGTGGTTTTTGTGGAGGGGCTGACACACACTCCTCCCTCTCTCTCTCTCTCTCTCTCTCTCTCTCTCTCTCTCTTTTGGAGCCCTCTCACCCTCTCATTCAGAGTGCTGAGGTTATACGTCACTGTCTGTGTTAGCTATAAACACTCTCCTGCATCCCTCTTTCCATCCCACTGCACGTCTGCACAGTGACTTGTGTTCATGATGAGCACAGCTGCTTTAATCTTTTAGTTACTCTTCTGGGAAGCTGCAGTGATTTCAGAGTCCTAACGAGTGGTGAGTAACAAGTGGGTCTACTACTTAGCTTGATTTATCTCAGAAAACAAGCAGCTGTTTCTCAGTGAAAGTTCTGTAAGGTGCATACGAGTAGTGCCGGGATAGCAGTAAGTAAAAAGGAGATAAAATGTCTGCTTCAAAGAGTCCATACTTTTGTTCTCTCCCAGCAATCAAGAGCACTGTCTACCTGGTACAGGTGTATTGAGCTAAATTAAGGAACGTCTGTCTGGGACTCCTTGATAAACTGCTTTAGGGATTCGTCTCAATTTCCATTTCCAGATTGGTGTAAAGATGGTTTTATTATTTTTTTTTTTTGCATGGTTTTTCAGACAATCTTTGGAGGTAATACCAGTCCATGACTCTTATCTATCCTTTTGCATACAGGAATTCTTCCCTTTTGCCAGACCCAGTTGACCTATAATGAGGAAATGTTATTTGGGATCGCTAATTATCTGTCTGTTCCTGACCCACACCAAAGGACATGATCAGGAGGACAGTCAAGCTGGTTTGTTACTATATTGCCTTAACTAATATTTGCTTTGCTTTCTTGTAAATTTTACCAACCCTGACCAATTACTATAGAAATGTCCACATTATTGCTTCGCTTGCTATATTTGCCCTGATCTTCTTTGGAAACCTATTGCACTGTACATATACACCTCTGGACAAAGGTTTTGCTGGACTTGCAGGTTGTAGCACCACATCCAATGACTTGGTGTACATCATCGATGGCTCTTCGAGTCTTGGCATTCGCGACTTCAACACAGCCAAGCGCTGGCTCATCAACATCACCAGTGGATTTGACGTGAGCTCCCAACACACTCAGGTGGCTGTGGTCCAGTACAGTGACACACCACGGCTGGAGATCCCACTTGGGAAGCATCAGGACACTCAGACGCTTCTGAGGGACATCGCTGCAATCTCCTACCTTGGTGGGAAAACCCAGACAGGCCGTGCCATTAAATTCGCTACTGACCATGTGTTCTCTGCTTTAAACCACACCACGAAGACCACCAGGAACCGTATCGTTGTGGTTCTGACGGACGGTCGGTCACAAGACGATGTGGTGGATCCAGCAATGGAGGCCAAAGCACAGAACATTGTCCTGTTTGCTGTGGGCGTAGGAGACGAGATCACCAACGCTGAACTGGTGTCCATGGCCAACAAGCCTGCTTCTACATATGTGCTGCATGTAGAAGACTACACCTCTATTGGGAATATAAAGGATATGATGGAGCAGAAACTCTGTGAGGGTGAGTCAATCTCCACTGGGTCATTTTTGAGAGAGAGAGAGAGAGAGAGAGAGAGAGAGAGAGCAGGAGAAAGATGAGCAATTGAATTGTTTTTGGCCTCAAGGGTTATTGAGGCCCTACACCATCTAATCGTCAGCGCCTCAAACACTGTTTAGGGATGTGTGTTTGTATGGAAAGGATGATGAAAGACTGATGATGAATGATTTTTATTTTGTGTCCTCTTATTTTGACACGTGTCTTCAAGCAGCGCAACAATTTCCTTAATAGCTTAAAAAGCACAGTGAAGTCTATTCTATTCTGATTATAGTATTTTAAGAAGTATTTTTTTTTAATTAATTCTTCTGGGAAAGTCTTCCAGACAGATATATGTTTCATTTTAGCTCCTCATGCATGAGTTTTAGTTGATATATTCCAGGGGAAGTCACTGCTCAGTGGTTAAGAGTTCAATCAGGAGATCAATCCCCAATGTCAGGGGTCAAACCCCATCACCTCCAGGGAGCCCTATCATGGCTGACCCTGTGCCCTGTCCCCTGTCCCCAGATTCTGGGGGATATGCAAAGAAATGTATTTGCTGTACTTTTACTACTCTATACTCAAATATACATCATTCATCCTTGAAGCTACTACAGAACTGTGAAGTAATTAATCTCATTTGTTTCACTCCTAGAGTCGATGTGTCCTTTGAGGATCTTGGGCACCATTAATGGACAGAAAGGCTTTGACCTTATGAGTATGATGGGCATCGAGGTAGTGGCTAAAAAGGTCCATGGATCTCTCATATCGGAAGGTGCTTACCTCCTAAACCCTCGCTTGAACCTGTCACGCAGCACCAGGTAACAGCCAGCGTACTCTACTTGTAAGATCTGTCTACATATACAGTTCATGCCGACCTATATCGACTGAAATTGACTCTGACCTTCATAGAGAGATCTTTCCAGAAGGCCTGCCTCCTTCGTACGTGTTTGTGGCCACTCTGCGCGTGAAGAGCCCGGTCCACCGCATGAAGTTTGACCTCTGGAGGGTGTTGTCTGAAGAAGGTGTCAGGCAAGTGGCAGTGACCTTGAATGGCCTAGACAAGTCAGTCACCTTTACCAGTACAAGCACAATGAAGAAAGAGCAGACCGTCATATTTAATGACCGAGGCATTAAGGTCTGTCCGATTTCACAAAAACATCTGAACACATATCTGATCTGGTATGCAATGCACCTCACTCTGTCGACTTTTCTGTCCAATAAAGAGGCTCTTTGACACAGACTGGCACCAGCTGAAGTTGCTGGTGAGGCCCAAACGTGTCACTTGTTTTGTAGACGATATATACGTCGAGGAGCAGCTCTTGGATGAAGTTGTCCCCATCTACATCAACGGGATGACGCAAGTGGCCAAAAAAGTCAACATAGAAACCACCGTGCCAGTATGTGGCTCCATGAATATTTTATATAGTTGCAATTCAATAGCTCTACATGATAACATCTTGTTTTTCCAAATGGATCTGGACCAAATGTACTTGTATGTTATATATTCCAATGGCAGCGATTTTGCTACTTTAATTACTCTCAGCATTGTACACATTCATTTGGGTAGTCCTTAATAAAATCCTATAAGTTTAAAACTTTTCTTACAGTTTGAGAGATTATAATTAGCTGATGCAGGTCAAGCGGTATTCAGGACAGGAGATCTGATCCCCTGATTTAAACAAAGCCGCATAAAATGCAGACAAATCATTCAATATCGGTTCGTCCTTTCATGCCCTGCTTTTTTAATGATTGCTAAATCCCCTAGTGTTTAAGCTAATCTAGTCTCCTGCTTAGATCGAGTTGCAAAAGCTGCGGCTCTACTGTGACCCTCTGCAGAGCGAACGAGAGACGGCATGTGAGATCTTCTCTGTGGTAAGACCGTGTTCACTGTTTACCTACAGCATTTGGCACCTATAAATTACTTCACGTTCAAACTTCTCTTTATGTTTTTTTTACAGCAGGATGACAGGGTAAGTCTCCAGTCTACGAATTTTATAAGGTATTTATTTTAGGGGGCGTGGCTTTTAATCCATGTCACCACTTTTTTAGTGTCCTACCGATCGCTCTCGTCCTGTGGAGGGCTGTGATTGCCCCAGCGGTAAACCTGGCCCACCAGGCCTACCTGGACCCATGGTGAGTCATTAATTAATAGATCCTTAATTCATGTAAGGATGTAGCTGTGATTTTAATCATCATGTAATCTTATCTGCTGTACATAAACACAGGGCTTCAGGGGAGAGAAGGGTCGAGAGGGGCCTCCTGGGCCTGACGGAAAACCTGTGAGTGGCTCATTTAATGGTTCATTTCATTAGTCCATTGGTTCCTTTTCTAGATCAGTTAGTTCCAGCTAGAAATTTTCTTTTAGTATTGTAGTGTCGGCTGGGTGTCTCTCTTAATAACACATGACATAGAAGCATTTTATAAATGATAACAAAATACATTAATTGATATTTTACATTACTCAAGCTTAGATCATTTAACTGATTGGATTAAAACGACTACAAAAAAAGAATCCCTTGTACTAATACTATAGATAAAGTACACCATCATTTTAGCACTGCTGCACTAGTGAATGGTGGAGAATGAAATTAAATAAAGCTTCAATAAAGTTTGGCTCTGCAGCACATGGTTTCTCTGTGTTAAGGGAAAAGTTGGGGAGAGGGGTCTACCCGGGGAGCCCGGAAGAGACGGCGAGAAAGTGAGTGATGTCATCCAATAAAGACAATTCCTTTGACAGTCCAGGCCTAAAAAAGGCCCAGAAATTCTGATTATATCATATGAAAGAAAGTAGATCTACTGCAGCTATAATAAAATGTTGTGTGCTGTTAGCTTTTAGCTTCATTTTTACTTTTTTTCCTTTAAATGCTTACATCTTCCTTCTCCGTTGCCAGGGCAAAGCAGGTCAACCAGGACAAAAGGGGGAGAGAGGACTGGCTGGTCCCAAAGTAAGTCATATAATCATTCTTTAAATTTAGCCTAAGCTGCCCACATTAGCATGTCACAGCGTTTAATTAGCATTGTACCTATATTGAGAAGAAACACGTAGGATATTTAGCGAAGAGATTTAGAACACACCTTTGATGCCTACCTTTCACTGATTATGATTTATATCTTTTTCTATAGGGTGATATAGGAATCCAAGGGCCACAAGGTCGGCCGGGCCCTCCAGGACCAACAGTAAGGCTAATCTTAATTCTCAAAGAAATACTGCTCATACTATGTGTACAGATTTCCAGAACAAACTTTTATTATATCGTATTATTCATGCAAAGTTCTTTTTGCAGTAGCATCTTTATAGTTAGCATTATATCACAAAAGCTATGCAGCCAAAGTATGAGAATTGCTAACCGATTTGCTAATTAAACGACTTTTTACCAAAAGGTTTTTTCAACACTGGCTGATAAAAACACTGAAACGTTTGCTAAACGTTATTTTGGTTCCTCATATGTTCATTATAACATCAATAACAAAATTTTGCATCATCACAATATCGGAAGCTCTTACAAAATGCTGGGAAATTCAGTGTAGTTACAGTGTCATTTTAGCAGTAAGAGGTCTTAGTCATTTACCAAAACATCTGTGGGAAATGTTGATAACATGTCTTCACATAAAGTCCATTTAATTCTTTAGAGCTTACATGCTAGCTAGATAAATCATTAGCTTATCATTAGCTAGCCCATGCTCTGTATCCATCTTTTTACATACTTAATCCACCTCATTATCATATATTTTGTGAATTTGCTTTCCATTTCCCGTTTCCTCAGAGCAACCTACTGTTTAAACAGGTATGATATTGATCGATACTTTGCATCTATATTCAGTGACATACAATGATTTTTATCCTTCTTTAGGGGCCAGGACTCTCAAAATGGAATGATTATGGAGTAGAAGCAAGCAAGGTAAACTTGTATACCTCACCTCAAGGACAAACCTTTCTGCTGTTATTCCACTTTCACTGATCTGAGCCTGTTAACCCACAGGGAAAAACATTCCAGCCAGTGGAAGCAGGACCCCCAGGGAAACCTGGACCACGGGTGAGTCATCGCTTTAACTCAGATTTTTAAAAGATAAATTTTTTAAATGGCTGGATTTGGTCATACTGTATATATTGACATTTGGCCATTTGCCATTTACCCATGGCTTATATAGTTTTAACTGTGGTTTTACCAGGACTAAAATGGTTCATCCAATATTTTACCTGGCTACTATGGTTTATCCAAACTGTTACCATGGCTGCAATGGTGTTACCATGGCTACAATGGTTTATCCAAGGTGTTACCATGGCTACAATGGCGTTACCATGGCTACTATGGTTTATCCAAACTGTTACCATGGCTACAATGGCGTTACCATGGCTACAATGGTTTATCCAATCTGTTACCATGGCTACAATGGTGTCAC
>JAOTRN010000022.1:2307729-2318386 GCA_028566695.1 Bagroides melapterus | reverse complement strand
AAAACTGTCCTTCATGTTCTCACTGTATCATATGTTAAACGGTTCTTAAATGAATAAAGTTTAAAAATAATACTAATATAGTATTATAATAATAATATTAAAGAGGAACGGAATTCCTTCCTTCCTTCTCTAAATCGTCATGAAGCAGAATCCAACCCGGAGCTGGTACATCTCTAGATGCCTCAGGATCCTCAAAGGGTTGGCCTCGTCTCACGGAAGGTCCGAAATCTTCATGGAGTGGAGCTGGTACAATCTCTGGATGTCTCGGGATGGCTAGAAAATAAGAAGGTTGAAAACAATGTGTATGACTTGTAAAATTGTAATATGTCTAATACGTGATTTCAATTGGTTGAAGATTACCTCAAGATGATGAGCCTTGAGCAAGGGGAGGGTGCAGAGTATCTCCTTCTAGCCAATCAGAAGCCACGTCTGGTCCCACCTGTTCATCAGTTGATCAGATAGTAGGTGTGTCTGCGGCTTGGATCTCTTAAAATCTCTTGAGTCTTTTTTTTTATCCTGAGAAGAAGAGTAATACAAATCTCACCCGGAAGCCCTGCGGTCTCACTAAGATTCCTGAATACGCCGGTGACGATCTCCCAGCAGGCCGCGTTCCAGCTGCCTTCACCCTCCGTGTCTGTACGAGTAATGAACCCTTGCGACAGGAAACATGCGAGTGTGTTAAGTGAGGCTTAACGCAGTCTGCTCCTGGATGCTGAATGAGCATAATTAATTTATCAGAGCCTGGCGTGATTGTGAGGCACGCTCGTGAAGCCTCTATTACCCTTGTACACGCAAAACGCCCACATTCGATTAGAGCATGGTACGGTTTAACGTGAGGATCTGGAAATGGAACAGAAGTATATATAAAAAAAAGTGTAAATACAGGACACAGTGTGTGACGTGCAAAATCTTGTACTATTCAGGATTCACGTTAACGTTTATGTGTGTTGGTTTTGGCAGACGCCGACTATTACTGGTAACACGTAACAAAAAGACAGATATTTAGCAAGGCTATGGTTCTAACCTTCAGGAATGCCAACAAGACCTTAGTGTATGGACGTGAGGAGATTCAGAAGCTTAATGGAAGGATAATCAGTAACTTGTGGGTGAAGAATCTTACACCGAAAATAGTCAAAGAATCTTATTTTTCCTGACAGATGAAGCCAAGCCACACTGACCCACTAATGGATCTCTGGTTGACTAATTTAACTCTTGGCAGTAATGATGTGAAATGCGATTATTCTGAGCGAGTGCATGTCCGTTGTGTGCGATGAAATATTGGTCAGGAAGAAGTCTACGAATAAAATTCTCCAGGATTGCTGTATTTCAGTACACTATGAAAATGAATTGAAAATGCTCCCTTTTAACACTTCCTCGTCTTCCCACGTCCTCGTTTTGGTCCAATACAGTATACTAATCAATATTAATATCTTTATATCTGTAATAAAGTGCTCGTGATTATAATCGTGCCTTCCTCACACACACGCGCACACACACACACACACGCTCTGCTGATCTCAGTCACACTGTAACCCATGACATGTGTGTGTTTGGCGTCCCGCTGGTAGTGTTGCTGACTCGGAGCAGTGTTATGGCCACTGCTATAACCCCCACCTCACCTCATCCTCTGCCTGCTGTTCGCTGCAATGTGTCACCTTCTCAAGTGTTTACAGTGTCCCGGGAGCATGGCGCTGACTAACTCGAGCAACTGCCTTTGAAAATGACGAAAGCTCCATTTCTCAGACTGACAACCGAATCTGTTTCCCTACGCAATCCGTTTCGTCAGTCTCCAGTAATGACATCTTCATATACTGTATATTTTTATCAGGGTCGTGGTTGGATATTTGTTAAGGGGTCGACCGGGAGCGTGTTTTCATGTCACGTGTCTGTTTCCCGCCTGTACTCCCCTGGTTTTGATTACCCTATTTATTTATTCCCTAAGTCCTCATTTTTGTTACGTTTTTTACCTGTCGTCTAATTTGTCTTCAGTGTTTGTGTTCAATTTTTTTGCTGTGTCATGTACCAAGTTTTCCGTGGTTTATTTTCTAGTCGAAGTTTCATGTAATTTTTGTAAATAAATCATGCCTGTTTTGTTATATCTGCATTTGGTTGCAGTTTTAGATTTCTTACCTCTTATGTTTTTTTTCTTTTTGTTGGAGGCAAGAGGATTAAATTAAAAATCTATTAAACTCGGTATATAGCATCTGTACTTCAGTTAATAGTTCAGAGTATACGTATATTACATACAACTTGCTTAGGTAACTTCCAGTGGCAGCAGTATCAAATAAACCCCGCCCCTCCAGTAAAAGCAGCCAATCACCGCACTGATTAAGATGTTACCGGGAAACACGTGGCCAATCAGATTCTTTTGTGTACACATTTACACAGATAGATAAACAGCCTTGCTTCGTTAGTTATAGAGAAACATGCGTTCACTGCAATCTGAAAATTGTGTGTGTGTGTGTGTGTGTGTGTGTGTGTGAAAACTGGTTTTCCTGCTCCTCTTCTAGTCTCTCTGTTCTTGTAGATTTGAGCTGTTTATTTTTGCTGGAAGTTTAAATAAACATAGCGACTTTGGCATTTGGCTGGTTACTATTAGCATATGATAGCATAATGTTTCTCTTCTTCTGTACCAAATCTGTTGTCTTAAAAAATGGAAGTTAGTCAACATGCAGAAACTCGATAGAATGAAAGAGTGTCTGGAATTTCCTCGGAATGTATTATTAGTCAGTTATCCATACGCACGTAGGTATTGACAGCATTGAAGTATCACGTGTGTATGCAAATTGGCCCTAAGCCTACAGTGCGACATTCCTATCAGCGCCGGTCAAGGTCCCAGCCTTCGTGCTCCATTCCTGCAGCTCTCACATGATCTCTCTTTCATCACAAGTCCTAGTTGACTTAGTAGGTCCTAGTCCTAGCAGGTAGACCCACACGGGTTCTTGTACAGGACTTAAAAAAGGATTTTAATATAGAAAGGTCAGGTGGTATTAAACTGATATGACGATCTCATATTCGTGTCATTTCGAGAATGAAGACTAGCGAGATTGATTTAGTCCTTTGTGAACGAGATGAAACATCCTGAATTGAGCCGTTTAGGATTTCAAGGACCACTAAAAGCACTTTAAAAACCTTTTATCCAAAGAGCATGCTCCCTTTAAGACAATGTTTATTTTTTTAAAGCGCTTTGTAAAGAGGTAGAGGATTGGCAAGGGCTTGCTTCATGTTGAGTCATCACCGCACACCCCTACGCATACACACTCTGAGGGCTGCACGACGGAAAGCCGTGTTTTCCTCATCCTCTTCTTCTTCTCCTTCTTCTTCTTCTTCTTCCTGCCAGACGCAAGGATGCCAGGCGCAAAAAAAAAAAAAGACTAATAAGACGTGCTAATGTGCTATGCACTGTGGGAACGCGATCCTGCTACTTAGCTTCTCCTGTCATTCATAGATTTTTCTCTGCGCTCTGTGTTGCTAGACAAAATATTCCTTGAAAAACGCAAATCCAACTGGCAGCATGAAGAAACAAAGAAACGAAGCCACAGAAGGAGAAGAAGATGGTTTACTCCGGAGCATAAGACGAGGAGAGAAATAGTGTTGACACATACAGAGCAGGCAGTTTACACAACACAATACAGAGCCATGAAGATTGAAAAGCAGGCTGTGACACACACACGCATACACAGTTTTTTTTTTTTTCTCAGCGGAGTGGACAGACGAATCTGAAATCCGCTTCCTGAGACAGGCGGATGAATAGAGGAAAGAGTACGACAGCTATTTAAAGGTCTCCAGAAGCGTGTGGATTGATAGAGTGTGTGTTTTAGTGGATGCTTGATGCAGCACAAAGCACAGACTGGTCCCTCGCTCCCTCCCTTTTACGATCTTTCCTTTGTGATACGTCTGACTGTAGAAGCCTAATGGCACGATTTCCTTCACCCCCTATTTATGAGCGTTCGTGTCTCCATGAACAAGTTATAAAAAAAAAAGAAATAAAAAAGACCATCATAATGAAGCCATGTGACGTAGTTATGAGTGGAAGATGTCTATAATAGTCTGATAGTTTGTATAATGGTACAAATGAACAATCCAGACAATCCAGTGGCAAGCTGAAAACTACCTGAGACAAAGTGATCTTAAGGAACCCTTGAGAAGAACCGGACTCAAAAGGGAACCCAGTCGCTTAGAACTCAGTATTCAGATTCTCTGAATATAAAACGAACAGTATCCAGGTGAGATAGGTAGAGAGAGACACAGAGAGAGTGTGTGAGAGAGAGAGAGAGAGAGAGAGAGAGAGAGATTACATGCTCTGATGATCACACAGTGCTTTAAAAACAGCGACCATATGAGTGTATAGAATATATAGTGCGCTATTTTTCTTTTTATTTTCTGCCACACGTTAATGTCTGGTTTGTGCTGAAAAACAGGATGATACGAGAAAAGCAACAGCTCTCTGACTGATTGCCGCGCTTGAAGTTATTTCCAAATCAAGTCCAAGTCATTTCCAAGTCATTATGGATTCAGTCACTAGCGTTACTGAAGGAACAGGCAAACCTCAGCTCCACAGGGGATAAAGAGATTCGAATTTCGCAGGAACAGCACGTATAGTAAAGGGGGCTATTGAGCGTATAAGAATAATGTGGGCATTTAATAGCCCTATTAGTTTTACATATTCTCTGGTGAACAACATGAGAAAAGACAAAATCCCAGAAATGAGAAAAGAGCACAGTTAGTGTTCTCACATGAAATCATTTCTGCAGACGTGAATAAATGTTTTGCAGGTCTTTCTTGCTCCAGCCTAAGCCAGCAGCACTGAGTTTTATTGATAATGGTCAACTGTATCGCTTCATTACATGATAAAGCAACATTCCAATAACGTTAAAGGGGCGGAGAGAGGATCGTACCACAACGCGAAGATGAAAACCGGGACGCTCGGCTAGCCTTTCTTTTATTTTTTACATTTTTTCTAAACTTCCTGTTTCATATCTACTGCTTCCCCATAGTTTAGTTTCACTTCCTCTGCTAAACCTCAGCCATTTATATTAAGAGTGTAGAAATATATTGTAATACTAATAGTAATAGTACCAGGAACTAATCTTACTACCTCTATAATTTATCTTATTAGAACTTGTACCAGAACCGCTTTCTCGGGCTGGCGGCCATGGCCTCGCCATCTCGCTCGTCCCAGGCCCGCCGCCGGAGCAAAGACCCTATCCGGCATAGCTTCAACCCGGAGCATTTTCCCAGTGTGGACTTCCAGAACGGTGAACCTGAGGAACTGGCGGCCACCCTGCCACGTTCCACCAGCGATACAGACCTGGTGACATCACACTGCCGCTCCACGCTGACTGCCAGCACCTCCCACTATGCCATCGGACAGTCGACGGACATCACGCTCACATGGGACATCAAGGAGGAGGTGGATGCCGGAGACTGGATTGGAATGTATCTCATCGGTAAGTGATGTGAAATCTGGCTGTATATAAGGATGAGTAAATTTCTCTCCCTCTCTCTCTCTCTCTATCTCTCTTTCTCTTACATAGCTCTGTAAATCACATGAATCCCTCACGTTTCTTTCACACCGTCTCACTCTTTCTTGTAACCCGTGTGAGCAACCAAGATTGGATTGCACCCGGCACAAACACAAATCCATTAATCATTTGTTGTCAGATTTCTAGCCATCACACACTACAGCGACTGGCTGTGTTATAAAGAGAAATGAATTGTTTGCTGAAAAAAAAACATGCTTGGAATTAGGGACCTACGCAGTCATTGCATTCATTGTGATAACCTTAGAGGTTCTTTTTCTCTTTTTCAGATGAGGTGCTGTCAGAGAACTTTCTGGACTATAAGAACCGCGGGGTGAACGGCTCTCACAAAGGCCAGATTGTGTGGAAGATTGAGGCCAATTCCTACTTTGTTGAGCGTAATTGTTTTAATTTTATTACACACACACACGACAGGCCTTATTTTGAGGCCTACTTTTGAATCATAGATTATTAAATAATCATGTTCCTGCTGTACAAAGACATCCTCTGCACAACCTGGAACCTTAGTGTTGACAGATTTGTCACCAGATCAGTAGATTTCATTCTACAATCTCAACATTCAAATAATTTGCATGCAATCAGTTCATGAGGGCCTTTAAACATCATTGAGGTGACAGTGTGATAAGCAGGCCTGTGCAGGGCTGATAAGCATTTGATCTCGCTACACTCTTACCAGAGAGTAAAGACAGCAGGACATTACTACGTTCGTCGTAGCTGCCATGGTAACAAACACACAATGTCCACTCACACAGCTTGCTCTGAGCAGTCGACTCTGAAAATACACTTAAACGTGACTGATTTTTTTTTTTTTTTAACCACCAGCTGGGGTCTACATGACATTTCTTTCTCACACACGCCTTCGTGTACAGAGAGCAGCTCTGAGAAAGAGTGCTTTTAGGGCTGGAATACACCTCGAGGCGACTCCAGTCCATGACGTTAGAATTAATATACGCTCATGAATGAGCTAAAGTGACAGAATTTCTGAGGAAATTTTAAAAACCATATTTAAAAATTGCTCAAAAACTAAAAACGTACTATTTCAGAATAGATAAGATGATTTTTATGTTTTTATTAATCTGGCCAGCTAGCAAACATTCCTCTGAAATGAACCTTAATGTAATAAGTTGTAATAAACTGTAATAAACAATATTGCTGTCAGGATTTTGTATTAACTTGTACTATCACTGCTAGTTCTAATTAGCTTGCTAACTTGCTAACATTTTTGAGAGTATTTCTAAGTGATATTTGTAAATTTTTTAATCTTTACAAGGTAGAAAATAAGCTAGCCTCACAGGAAAACCGTTTCCTCTTTTATAATCACCACTGGCAACCTAGCTAACATAAGCTAACATTACAGGGTTGCTGAAAGGATTTTTTTCTAATGCTAGCTAACATGAGCCAGTTAATTAACCAAATCTCATACTCAGAAAATGTTTAGCATTTTCTAGTTGTCTTGACTAACAAAAGCTGACAGGATTTCTGAGAAAAAAGACATTAAAAATGCTAGCCTTCCAATCGTATCAACTTCTAAGGCTAGTTAGCTGGCTAACATGAGAATTTCTGACAGGATTTCTGAACGGATGAGTATTTTTAAATACTCATCATATTAATCCCCACACTGAGTAGCTGTCCTACCTAAGCTAAAGTTTGTGACAATAAAAAACACCTTAACAATATGTATGAAATAATTTTCATCACATTGATAAAGATTCACTGTTAACTCAAATGACGATAACAACAATACACCTGCCAGCGCCCCCTAGTGCTCCGGCAGGGCATAGTCCCAGTCTATGACACTATCTAATAGAGGATTTCTGAGAGGAATTTTAATTTTATTTTTTCTTAAATATTCATCACATGCAGAGTCACAGTAATGCCAGAAAATGAACCACGTAGCTTCCCACTAACTTCAATAAATATTTATGTCTTGACGTCCTAAAACAATTTGACTGATCGGCGTCTGCGGTTTTTTAAATCTCATTAATGCGTAGAGTATCATTGCATATGTATGTATGCATTTGTTTGAATTCTCTTAAATAATTTACGCCACCAATAATGATGGTGGTTGTGCCATAGCTGTGGTGTGCTAGCATCAGTATGACGCTGCAGAAAAGCAGGCCGTCACAGCAGCTGCTTTAGCGCTACGACAGTGATTTATCACCCCCATATGGCACGTTGCGGGGAAAGCGGGAAAGCGTGCAGCTTTGTCTGTTGTAACACACTGCCGTATTACTGCTACGTGAGAGACTAGCAGGTTAGCAGATTACTATTTCTGTAATGCAGGAGTTCACATTGAGCTTGAGGGGAAACACTCTCACAGCGCTGAATCTCCTTACTGCTCTGATTTCTTCTGAGTAACTGTGTAATATAGGGTTTACACACACATACAGAGATGAGAGAGAGAGAGAGAGAGAGAGAGAGAGGAGATATTGACCACATGCTCCCTGCCATTGTCCTATCAATCAGCCATGTTGCTAACAGGAAGTGCAGTGTTCAGCAGTGCAGAATTAATGAAGCTGTAAAGTAATCTATTTAAATGTGTGTGTGTTGTGTGTGTGTTGTGCGTGTGTGTACGTGTGTGTGTGTGTAATTTTAGCCACAACACTCAGCACTTTGTCTATAATACAGCCAGACCCTTGTCTCCGTTTTGTTGAATGCTATTAAAAAGGATTTCTTTTTTTTCCGTATTTGTTTAGGACATTTAACGAGAAATTTCTCTAACGGATCGCCTCTCGTCAATAGACTTATCAGCTATTCCACACCTCGCTGTACCTTTTTATATCCTTCTGAAAGTTCACAATTTAACATGTATTATTAATAAAAAGTAAGACGCTTGTAAAGCTTTCATAACGTATTTAATTTTGAGCGCATCGGGAAGTAATGAAGCCTATACATTTAAAGCTCTTCATAATGGTAGCAGTTAAGTATTAACATAATACATTATGCATTCGGTTAATTTTGACCATGACTTACAGGATTAATAAATACTTTATTAGGAAGCTGAATTCAGAGCTCAGGGTCAGAGATGATTCAGCACCCGGTAGCTTGACTAAGATTTGAACTCAGTAGGAGGTTTAATGTTAACCTCTTCTCTTCCATTTCTTCACAGCCGAGACGAAGGTTTGCTTTAAGTATTACCACGGGGTGAGCGGCGCCTTGAGGGCTACGACGCCTAGTGTGACCGTGAGGAACCCTTCAGCGCCGGTGAGTGTGTGTGTAGTGTGTTCTTCCCAGCAACTACGACCAAATTTAACAAATCAGTTTGCAGTACAGACATCATCATCATCGTCATCAGTGTTGATGATTTTTAATAAGGAACATATAAAAAATGATACAAATTTTTAGTTAATAGTTTTATTTTATTTTTTTTCATTTCACAAACGCTGCATTAGTCAGTATCATCGGTCTGAGTGTGAGTGAAGATCAGGCCTACAGACAGATCATCAGAGTCTATTAATATCAGCTCGACTTCAGACAGCCTGTGTTTTTTTTTTCGTTCCTGATCTCACATGCTTTAGACTCAAATCTTACCCAGTTGCAGAAGAGTCCTTGTGTGTCGGTCCTTCGGAGAGTGTCCAGGTTGATCCGTAGTAAGAATTTGGTTTCTAAGATGTGCATTAAGAGTTGATTTGAAGTGATACATAAACCTAGAAACTAGAAGCATCACAGGATGTTTATTTGAAAGTTTCGTTTGTTCTCTGGTTTGGGTATGAATGTACAGTTTATCTGATTGTACTGTGGTTTTGTCTTAAGATTCTGCAGAATGTGTGTAGGTGTGTGTGTGTAGGTGTGTGTGTGTAGGTGTGTGTGTGTGTGTGGACACATGATTGGCGAGGGGTTTTTTGCTTAATTTTCTCTTCCTGTCTGTGGTGAACTCATTTGACTGTGCTGCCATTCTCTATTTCTCTCTCTCTCTCTCTCTCTCTCTTCCGACTCTTTCTCTCCCTCCTTCGCTCAGGTGTTCAAGCCGGTTGCCGTGGATGACGTACCTCAGAGTCAGGGCAGCCGAAGACTCATCAGCTTCTCTCTGTCAGGTACACGCCTGTACGCGAAGTTACCGTAGCAACTGCCATGAGCACGCTTTTCCAATTAGCAGAGAGTAATTAGGTTAGATAAATTTTCATTCCACCTCTATTTTTAGCGACTCCTCAGGGACACTTGTTATCGATCAACGCCGCAACATTTCACTTACAAATCCTAACATGCCACGGCTTCCCTCTGGAGAAGAGCAACATAAACACGTTCGCATAAACCTTCGCACCGTTACCGGCAGCCATGAGTCAACCTCGAACCAACTTTCTTGACCTCTGAGTGAAGAAATCATGTGCCTCGTACTTCTTGTGTCATGTGCTTGTGTGTGTGTGTGTGTGTGTGTGTGTGTGTGTGTTCAGATTTCCAGGCGACAGGCTTAAAGAAAGGCATGTTCTTCAACCCAGACCCCTACCTGAAGATCGCAATCCACCCGGGCAAACACAGCATCTTCCCTGCTCTACCTCACCACGGCCAGGAGAAAAGATCAGGCATCGTATGCAACACCGTCAACCCCGTGTGGCAGCGAGAGGTGAGAAGACGTTCACAAACACATACACGTGCGTGTGTATGCTCCTGTTACACCTCCACCTCTAAAAACTGGGCGTGTCCTTCTCTCCGATCTAACCCTTCCCTTTCCCCTTTAATTCAATAATGTAATTTAACAATGCCAGTGATTTCATCTACCTGTTATACCACACCTGTGTTAAAATCCTTACTCTGATTGGTCTCGTGCTCTGATTCTAGTCCCGGCTGCAAGGAACATCCCGTGTTTATATTCATGCGCTCGATTTAATATATTTCGCCTTTAAGACAGCGAGAGTCTGGTGAGGAAAACACTGTTGTGTAAGTGTGGACAAATAAGAGAAACGATCCTGCGTTATTCTTTAACCCGAAATCGACATTTTCAATCCCTATAAACAAATGAATTATTTATTGTCGCAAGTCTGATATAAAATGAGTCAGACAAATGAGTTATTTATTTTGCCCCTCAGGCTAGTAAAACAGAAATACTTCTGAAACACTACAAACTCTTAAAGTCCTGAGAGTGTCTTCTTTCATATGAGTGAGACATGACAAAGACA
>JAOTRN010000022.1:2244125-2256919 GCA_028566695.1 Bagroides melapterus | reverse complement strand
GGTCAGTTTAGCACCTGCTGTGTGATTTCCGCAGCCTGAAAGTCTTTTCAGGGACAAGAACAGCATGTGGAGAAACGAATCCGACCGGAGAGCGAGTACAGCTAAATAAAAGCCTGATTTCACTTATGTCTGAAAAGATTATGAAAATATTCCATTGGTAAAGTTTCATATTAAATATTTACTGGACATCTCCCATAACAACAAGACAAATCTGTTCTCATTTAAGTTCAGACATTACAGATTTGTTATTATTTGTTTTTTATTTAAGTATTTGTTGCAAATCTGCTAGAACATTCCTAATAGATGTGTATTTATTGTGTCACATGACAATTTCTCTTTTAGTTTGAGATCTTAGAAAATCAGGAGCAGAACTTTTAATGACTTCATTTAAAATGGTCGAAGGGTACGCAAACTTTTGCACTTGACTGTAGGTTACAAGATCAGCCATTTCTTCTCTCTCTCTCTCTCTCTCTCTCTCTCTCTCTCTCTCACACACACACACACACACACACACACACACACAGAGTTACACTGCGAAAGAAATATTGTAGTTATGTGCTTAAGGCATTCAACCAAATATTGCAGATAGAGTCCGTGATTGTAAAAGCAGATGATAAAATGATAAAACGCATCAAACCTGAAGATCAAACTTTAAAAATATTAGACATGAAGAATTGTCTTTGGAAACCAAGGGTGGTTTGTTGGTTTGTTTTGAGTATCAGTTCTTAAAACATAAAGATTGTGGATCAAAGTAAGAGTCCGAACTTTACGTGAAGCTGATATAAGTAGTAAGATTTACATAACGTATTTTTATTCTGAAAGGTCCATCCTGAAGCGATTATTTAAGTTTTTTTTTACGTCTGAAACGGATCGAGTCTCAAACCGGCTGCGGACAGCCGTTAATGGAGGCCTGACATGACACACACATAACGACACGGCGCTCCTGGGAAGAGCAGACACACCACAATTAGGACGTGGGCATGCTGTCCATTCCTTTCCTCCTCCCTCCCATGAGAGAAGGAGGTTCCACATCACCCCTCGGGGTAAGACACAATGGTACATCCCACATGTCTTTGAATGAGGAAGTCAGAATCCCTCGCTTTTCAAACCCATTCCTGCATGGAGCGCTTGTAGTACAGTATGTGGCGCTTGGTGTCCTTACGCTTGACCCGGAAAACAGTGTGCAGTAGGACCATGAGGCATAGGGCCAGCACGCAGGGTATGGCGATGGCCACAGCCTTTTCGGTGCCACCCGTGCTTTCGGGTTTACGCACGATATCCACGTCG
The DNA here is from genome assembly GCA_028566695.1 of Bagroides melapterus. Classification (NCBI taxonomy): domain Eukaryota; kingdom Metazoa; phylum Chordata; class Actinopteri; order Siluriformes; family Bagridae; genus Bagroides; species Bagroides melapterus. Next base: position 2,255,632 of record JAOTRN010000022.1, on the reverse strand, counting down.
TCGTGCTCGTAATGCGGCGGCTCGTCATCCTGCGGCGGCCGCCAGTCCCAGTCGGGGTCCGAGGGCAGGCCGTCGCAACCCATGAAATCTCGCAGGATGGACCTGGGGTAACCCGGTTCTACCCGCAGCCTCCGGTTGTTGAACTTCCAGTACTCTTTTCCTTTGTAGAAATACGTGAAGCCTGTGTTTTTTTTTTCACGAGAAAATGAAACTATTAATATTCATGACTTTTTGATGAAATGAAATGAAATTTATAACTCTATAACAGCATGGAGAAAAACTGGAGAAACACTGATACAGTAAGGAGACGTTTCTAGAAAAAGTCTTTGTAACAGTCTATAAGTTTTCCCATCTCAGGAAAATCTTGGTGTTACGTTTCCGATTATGTAATTACATCCTAGAAAAGATAACGTGTCATGAACATCTGTATTAAAATAAATCCATTCTCAATCAGATCTGTAGTGACAAGACTTAGGACTTTATTTTTTAGTGTTTACTTTACCGTTAGCCTTGTCCACGAAGGCACCCTGAGGAGAGTCTGGGATGCCTTTCCAAATGGTGATGGGTTTGGGATAACCAGGATCCATACTCCGGATGTCCTCGTTGTATCTCCAGTACCTGTGAGAGAGAATGGGAATGTACCACCACTGACCGTTACAAGGTGCTGACACCAGAGACTCCTTACATGAATTTTAATAAACAGATCCGTACTTCACCGTATCCACGATTATACATCATTGTACTATGATAAATAGTACAGTAACATAGTAGAAAAACATTTATGTAAACCTGTGATTTGCCTCGCGGATGGAATTACCATTAGATCTAATCAATCAGATTCAAGAATTCAGCAATGCCGTGGTATAAAGAGAAAGCTTGTTTATATTTGAGCAAGTAGCTTGGTACTGAAAAATAGGTTGACTCACCTGTCCCCTTTAAAAAAATAGGTTTTGGCCACGTCCTCCCACCACACAGCCGTCTCGATGTTCTGAGAAGGCATCCCACTGCCGAACAGCGAGATGTCCTGAGGGTACGTGGGCTGCAGAGTGGTGTCCTTGAACACCCAGAAGCGATGGCCTTTACAAAGCAAGAGAAAGAAATCCACCTTGTTATTAGTATTTGTCAAGGAGCGAAAGAATCGTGAAATGTCACGAGCTGCGATGTCCAAATCCAAATCCGCCTTCGGGCAACCTTAATAAGTTCAGCTCATAAGGATTTATCCGCTACCTGACCTCTTAAGATAGTTCATATAGCAGCTTTCATTCAAATCAAAGACGTTTCTTAAACGGAAAACTGTCGCACCTTTGAAGAAGACAAATTTTCCCTCGCTGTTCTCGTAGACGGCGTCGATCTTAGGAGGCAGACCCTTCCAGAAGTAGCTGATCTGCATGGGGTAGCCAGGCACCACCGAGTTGTCACGTACCCTCCAGAACCACTGATCCTAATGAGAAAACCATTATACGCTTATTACATTAATGCACGATAATGCACTCATGAAATTTTAACGTGAACACAAACACTGTGAAGCAATATTCCATGGGGTCAGTTGAGTTGACGTGTCCTAAACTTACAACAGTTTACTGTATAGTAACCAGAGAACCCATGCGAGGTTCCAGTGCGTTCTACCTTGAAGACGAACAGCTCTTGGCGCAGGATAGCCAGAGTGTTGAAGCCTCCATCGCAGATGTTAGGTTTGGAGTTGGGGTTGGAGGGTTTGGATTTCTGCGGCGGCCGATGAGGACGGCTCTGACGGTCGTGCTTCCGAGGGTCAGAAGGAGGGTGCAGGCGAGGAGGGGGTGCTGTCGTGAGCAGCCGGGTTGGCTGAGGGTTCTTATCTGGAGGACCTGGGATTATCAAGAGAACGGATTTACCGTCATTCGATTTGTCTGCCTGTGTTATCTGATTGCTGATGTGATGCTGACCATGTGTCTCGTTTAATAAACAGGGTATAATTCGTAAATCAGACCTATGTAAGCTTTGTCTTGGTAATTTAAGGCTTTTTTCTGCTGGTTTGTTTTAAAATGGGAAAAATCTAAAAAAAAACTAAAGTGGAAACATCAAGCTTTAAACAGTGTGATGAAGGTTAATCGATGGCCAACAGAGAACAGAAAGAAAGAACATTTTGTCATTTGGGTTAATGTTTATACAGAGATTTGTGTTACCATATATTTTCTGGATGCCTTGCAGATCGTCGTGAGGCAGTTTGAAGCTCTCCGTGTCCATGTACTGGTAAAATGGAGCCATTATCGCAGTGGGGTCATTGGAGTGCTCCAGACCCAGTGCATGGCCCAGCTCATGGACGGCCACCAAGAACAGGTCATTCCCTGTGAAAGGTTCAAGGACAATTGAGCTGTATGATCACTCCGAAGTAGACACTCAGACACACAAAAGCAGAGTAGATTACGTTAATGGTTCGCAAAAGCGTAGCAGAGATAAGCCTTTTATATGAATTATGGATGGAGGAGAAAAGAAACATAAAGTATCACCAGGATACGGCTATTTGAGCATGATAACACTCTCCGAACTATTCTAAATACTTTATAGCTATCGGAAAAAACAGGAAGTGAGACTACAAGTGCTTTCCAGTGGTTGGAAAAGATTAGCGATGACGTTATTGTTTATATAAGGGTTAAAAATTTGTATCTACATTTTACAATTGTAATTGGTTAAACTAGTTAGCTCTAAACATAGCTAAATTCTATAGCTAGCTGCATGGATAAACTAGACCATAACTGATGAGATATTGTACCTAGCTAGTGTGTGTACCTAACTAGCTATCACAAACTAGCAAGTGAGACTATAAGGGACTTTGCTAAGTGCTAGCCAATTATTGTCGGCTACATAACTGTATTGTAACTAAATTTTGCTTCATGATGTCACTCTGAAATGAGTCTATGTGATAATGCTTGGTCCAAATGCACAAAGGGAACGATAATGTTGACTTAATTTGACATGACATCATTTGGTTCCTGAGAAGCTCTGCTCCTTGGAAATGCATTAAGCCTCTAACAGGCTTAGCTACTTAGTTACAGTCATTAAGCAGAATTGAAATCAAGCATATCACTTAGCCAATTTTAGTGTTTGGCTCAGTGGCTGAGATCCAAAGAACCAAGCATCAAGTTGCTGGCTAGAACCTTTTACAGAGCCTTGAATACAAAACCATGGAAAAGTCCATTAAGGTGAAGCTCATGTAGCGATAAAGACGGTATCAAAAGCGAGCAAGCACGCCAGAGCTTTATCTGTCTCTCAGGCAGACGGTAGAATGAAGCCTAGCTGTCAGAATCCATTATGACCGTGATGGAGATGTTCAGCACAGGCACAGGAGTATCTTAAAAGCCCTTTTTGACCAGCCAGACTAGTTATTATGGCTCGCGGCACAATGAGAATCTGATTACCTCTCGGCTAATGGATGCGCATTACAAACAACACGTCTCGAGCCACGCCGTCTTGTCAATTTGGCCATGCAAACATAGACTCGGTCTGACGCACAAACAAACATGGATAGAACGGTTACAAAATCACAAACATACGCAGGACAGCTGACAAACAATGTGGCTTGATCATCTTTAGTGCCTGACAGTCGCTTATACTGAACTTCAGTCAATGCAGAGATAGAAGTCAATCTCATCGATTGATTTTCTCTATAAACCGTTTCAGAGTAGGCAAAAAATGGTTTGGTTTTCTGTGTTAAGAGAAGCCCTAACCAGAGGCAGTAGCAGATAGCTGACGTTTAGACGAAGCGTTTATTTTTTTTTTCTACGGGAAAACACAAGACACTGTCGAATGTTTTGCTTATAAAAAAAATAAATCAGCAAATCTGAGAGAAATCACAGAGGAACTGGGTGTGGTTTAAGGGGAATATTTCCACAAAAGAATTTTATTTGACTTTCATTACATTGCTTTCATTCCAACTTCCCAACAGAGACGTTTACGTCATGTGGAAATTAATAGTAGTTATTCATTACTGTCATCCAGATTGCTACAATGATCGAGTGAAATGGATCGACTTGCACAAACAACAAAAAAGCCCCTAACCTGCCGTTCTCTCACCATCATGGTTGGAGTTTCCCAGGGTCCAGGGTTCATCAGAGTCGAAATGCGTGTCACCCCCGATCCCAGGCCCAGGGAAGTACGCGTGAGCCAAGAAGCCTCCCTCTCCATCAAACGGAGAGCTGTCGCCGTGGAAACCGGAGGCGAATATGATGGTGATGTCCACGTCACGCTTACCACTCTCCAGCGCGCTGTAGGGGACGGCCTCAAAGTTCAGAGGCGTAACGCTCTGCCACACATCAAATGCCCTCCGGATGGCTTCGTGAGTCTCCCGCGCCCCCACCTTAGGGGTCACATTCTTTATACTGGAGAAAAAAAGGACGTATAAGCTTAGCTATGTCTGGAATTTGTCCTTTTATTCAGACTCCTTGAAGAGGCAGCTCTTTTGTTGGCAATCCTAACCCACTCAAATACTTAGATTACATGTCATGTCATCTTGTGTATAAGATGTTTCTATAGCAACAATTACGTATTGGAACCAGGGGAGTAATATTAACAAATCGTTCATCACGTTACAGCCAGAAAACCATTGTGCTGCTATATAAAAATAATTCACACATTCTGGCCAATCAGATTTGAGCATTCGATCACCCTGTGTTTTAAAGAGTTGAACTCGACACTTATGCTGCCTTTGTGTGCTGGAATTGTCCTACTTCCCAATTTTGAAGCGGTAATTACGAGTATGTTGTCAGAAAGAACACTAAGCATGAAGTTTCTTTTAGTTTCATGTTCCCACTCTAACAGATCTTGTCCAGTTAGCTATCTTGCAGATGTTGATGGGATTTTGGTCAAATACAAGCAATATTAATGCTGATTTACATAAATGAATATAAACTAAACGGCAAGCGCTAACGATTAGCTGCAGTTTAAACGATGAACGAAACTTGTCATTTAGTACAGATACTGTACACTTGTTCACCATGAAAGTTTAGGATTATTCCACTCGGAAGTCCGGGTTACTCGAGTTGTCATTCATGTGCAACCTCTTAGCAGGAAATTTGGACGTGCGTTAATCCCGCTAGCATATGAAGGCAGCATTAACTCCCCAAGTATGCTTCCAGGTTCACTGAATTAAATATATTTTAAGAAATACGTTAATCCTATATATATGAAGCACATCTTTGAAAAGGTTTTTAAGCCTGACTTTTTCAAGATTCAGTATCAAATCACAAACCAACCCCAGATCTCTTTTAACCGACTGCACATTGTGTTTAACCGCTTTTTGTTTGAGTATCACATGATGAAAAAGTTATGTGTATATATGATAAGGTGATGTTCCACTTTGGCAAGCACTAAACGAAATAAATAACCTACATCTAAATTTGTCCACATGGAATAGAGGGATCAATTATAAGGGCTTTCAAAATACAACCATCTTTAGTAAGACATTCTCACTGCTTTAAAACAGGTGCACCAACTATTGATTTTCTTTCTTCCTTTTTGGTCCTTCTGACCAAGGACCAGTTTATTCTTTCCAAATCGTTATCATAACCATTATAAAAAAATCCCAGAACAAAAGGCCAAGCAGTTGCATAGAGTTCGTAGCGGTCTATTAAGATGACGGATTGCCTGAACGTAGAACAAACAGAAAAGTCATTTGGTTTTTCTTTTCTTTTTTTTTCTTCAAACTGCTATTTCTTAAAGCTAGAAAGCAAACTTAGAGAAGTGGCAGCTCTGTCGAACTTTGCGCCATGAAGGCTTTATCTCTTGCTGACAGACAGGAAGAAGCCGAAAATCTCCTTCTGCTCAATCATTCATTCACCTCTCTCTCTCTCTCTCTCTCTCTCTCTCGCTCTCTGTCTCGTTAAAGAGCCGTCAACAGCTGCTAGACTTCGGCCTCATTTACGTCCCTTTTGCGTAGGCGGCTCGTCAATTAGAAAAAATAGGCAGCAGATTTGAATAAATCATTTTCCGTTATCGCCTGCTATAACCAGCCGAGTCTAAATTGAGGTGAGAACACCCTCCATTTCCTTTCAAAGAATAATCTTCAGGAAATTATGAAGGCTAAAGTCGCTGTTGGAGGTTATTTTATGCTTGAATATATCTCCACTGCAGTGTGAAGTATTGGAAAGGAGTCAAGGATTTTGTGACCACTGGACCAATCTGCCTCAAATGTCTTTAGTTAAAGACATCCGACCAGTTCCAGTCAAAAGCTTCTGAACATCAAGTGAATCATTTTATAACGTAAAAAAACAAAGATAAATGTTTAGATATGTTTAAGTGAACCAAGAAATTTTAAAATCGTCGCCACACGAGTTCTCAAGCGCAAGCGTTATTCAATTCTCAAATCTGATTGGTTAAACGTTTTAACATTTTATTCCGCTTTATAGATGAAAGTAAAACACTCACCTGTATGTGATGTGCGTACGCTGCCACTTCTGTCCGGTGAGCGCATATCGGCGTGTCCGTGACTGTGAGCCTGACTGTCTCCTCACCTGATCCGGGACTCCACACCTGGGCTTCTTCATCCACCTATGAGAAACGATTCAAGTCCAAAGATTCTGTATCAGTCTGGTATTAATCTAAATTTATATTCAAATTTTATTTGTCACACACAATCATACACAGTACGACATGTAGCGATATAAAAACACTAAGGTAAAATAGTTAAAATAAGGTAAAAGAATAAGATACAATACAATAAAATAGATATCTCCGGAAATCTGTGGAAAATATGACGGAAAATTAAAACAGAAAAAGTATTACAAATAGAGAAGGTCGTATCGGAATAGAATGCATATATATTACATACAGGATGTATCTTCACTGGGAAGAGTTTCCACAAAATATGAAAAAAAATAAATAACTCGCAAATTTTGAAATAAAAAAAAATTGAGCGCTATTGGAGGCAACAACAACAAAATAACAAAACAAAAGAAATCTTAGAGAAGATCCTCACTTCATCTCCTGTCAATCACAGGAAAAGGAGGTGTGGCCTACCTTCTCACAGCTAATAAATAAAACACCGATTAAAAAAAAAACAACAAAAAAAACAAACAAACTGAGACCTCTTGTGGTGAATTGAAGGAAAAAAATGTATGAAAAAATGAATGAAAAAAAAATCTCCGAATATAGTGACTCTAAATATACTGAAATGCATCTTTCATAACATTGCTCATTGTATCGGCATTTCAAAGACACACACACACACACACACACACACGGCTGTTACAGGGACCAGATTGCCAGTGCTTCAATCAGCAAAAGCTGCTGAATATCATTTCTAAGATCTAAGCTTTGAAGAGATTGTGAAACGCCCTCAAGGTTAAAATATCGACTGGTAGCAGAGTTTTGCTGTGTCTGTTTAGAGCTGTTCATTACTGACTGCTCAGCGATTTTATACACTTCAGTGCACCGCTTTAGTGGGCCGTCAATGCATTATTAAAACGCCGCAATTCCGATACGCTTACAGTCCAATGAATTACGTTTCTCTTCAAATAACTGCCTTTTAAATACCCGAGTTTAATATCTTAGAAATGAGTCATATGTGTATGCTTTTTCACAGCACATCCTGTTCTGGGATTAAAGCATGACTCAGCAAGCAAATGACTCAGATGATGATGAGATCCATGTATGAAAAAAGGGCAAGCTGGAAAAAAATGATAAATAGAAAAATCTAGGTTAGGAGAATAAGTCGGAATCCCAGGAATGTTGAATATTTCTTTAGGGAATGTTTAAACAACAGTCGTGCCACTTGGTAATTATGTGTTGTTCTGTTATTTACTGCTAAGTTAAAAAAAAACACAGCTGTGCTGAGCAGAAAAGCATCTAAAAACACACAAAGAAAAAAAAATGTCAAGATGGACTTCTTTTAGTGACAAACTGGAGTCTGAGGCTATTTTAAATAAAAAAGACTCTGTTTGTTTGGAGATGCTCTAATTGTCTAATGTATGATTGTTCTCTACATGGATGACAGACTTACCAAGAAATCTTTCATTTTATTTCATTTTTTTATTTAATTGTTGACAGGATTTTGTTTCTCATGACGTGAATCAAGTGATAGATGGATATATTATGGGCATAAAGAGCTCCTCAACCTCCACTAACCTCTGTCTGGGATGTCTTACAATTCTGTGTGTGTGTGTGTGTGTGTGTGAGAGAGTGTGTGTGCTCACTCTATAGTGCTGGGGTCTAAATGTCCCGTGACGTTGAGGCCGTAGACACGCTGCATTGTGGCGATGGCTGACTGCATGCTCCCAGCCGAGTGCAAGGCGGCCATGTTGGGCTGCTTGGGCTGGAGATAGCCGTACCTCTGTAACCAAACCTGGCAAGGAAAATGAAAAAATAAATGGTAAGGGAATTAATTATTTATCAATAAATCAACAAATAAAAAACGTATTAGTCTGGAGTTTCTGTAGTAACTGGGTTTCTGTAGTCGAAGAAAACAAAGAAGCAAAAAAAAAAAAAAAAAAACACACTAAGCATATTGCTCTGTTATCTTTTATCTACTTTATTTTGCCCTACAATAGAATGAAAGCTTTTCTTTTGTCACATCTACATTACAGCACAGTGAAACTCTTTTCTTCACATGTTCCAACTTTGGAGGTTGGGGTCAGAGCACAGGGTCAGACATGCTACAGAACCACAGGTGTAGAGAGGGTTAAGGGCCTTGATTGAGGGTCCAACAGTGGCAGCTTGGCAGTGCTGGGGCTTGAACCCTGATCGACATCCCAGAGCCGTAACCACCTGATCCACCACTGCACCAGGGAATTTTGGAGAAAAACAGATAAATCACCTTCATTACACTTTCAAATTTATTTCACATCTTAACCTGTTCTGATGTTACAGTGCTGTCAGACCAAATGGAGATCAAGTATAAGGGAAATTAACTCACTCTGGGAACAAATCTACAGCCTGGGCTCAAACGAAATCAGCCTCAGACTTGCTTCTCTGTTCTCTCAAGAAATTCTGTGTTTTGTGAGCGATCAATTGGCTTAAAGAAATATTTATTAAAAGTAAATCTCCTGAAGTCTTTACATCATTCTGACAAACGCCCACGCTCGCTTCTGCGAAACACATTTGCAGTGTTTTGTGATCTCTCCTTTCCTACACATTTCTCAGGTGGTGTGATGAGAATAACGTGTTGTCTGTTTGCACTCATGTTCCTGTGACACAGCTGTGATTAAAAATGGAGTCTTCATTCACAGCTTCTTTCACAGGCTCAAAAATAAGCGCAGGTTAGATGTTAGCTGTGCGTTTTAGACAAAGTCAGGACAAAAAAATTATTTCAGGTTCTGGTTCTGCAGCTATGGAAAGGTTTTCCATCAAATCACTGACAGACCAGTCCTGTGTGTTGGTATTTGGGTATTACACAATTATTACACTGCTAGATTCTTGAATCTGATTGGTCAGAAGGTGTCGATTATTTTTCTACAAAAGTGTATTCTTATACTTTAATGTTTCTATAGTAACAACGAATTCACTACAATGGAAACAACACAAAACTAATAATAAGTGGATTAAAATTGTGTTAGCATTTGATATTGCACGTGATATGATGATGCTTAATATCGTGAACCGAATCTAATAATCGTGAAGGTATCATTTTATCAGCATACGTCATCACTACGGCAACCAGTAGGAACGTCTTGTGTCGACTAACAGAGCGACTGACTTCTCACGGTGTCACCGGTGCATTAGTGACGTTCTTTGAGACGAACGTTAAATATGTGATTTTTTTCTTGCTCTCAAAAATAAAGTGCACTAGAAACGTTTCCATGGAAACACCATCTGAGCTGTTTGTTAACGTGAATTCATTCGTTCAAATGCTTTCATCATCTGACGTCCGATGCTGCTTTTGTTAACACAGTTTAAAAACACAATTCATTCCTGGTATGTCCTTGTACGTTCGCTGAAAAGATCAGGGCACGTATTCATCAAAATTCTTAGTACTCTTAGTGAGTTTCTCCTGGTGACGAAATACTAAAATCCCCCTTAAAATGAAAGAGAAGATCACTGCAAAGATAAAAGTTATTCGTCAAGCATCTTAACCCTTAAAAGGTCAAAAAGTGTTAGGAGTAGTGAGGAGAAATTTTAAGAGGTTTGAGAGTTTCTTTATCAGAGGAGAAAATGTCCGAAAGGTGAAGAGGGAGAAGAAATGTGTTGTATATTTAATAATGATAACGAGATTAAAAAAATGTTACAGATTAGATCGTGTAGGAATTATTTTTGTGACAAATCATATTAGAGATAATATCTCTCACACAACACAGAAATGACACATATAAATATTCTGCCGCTGTGTTATTTAGCGATACGCTAAGATCTCTGAAACAAAGCCGAATAATATAATTTAACGCTATGACATTTAGCGCATCTCTAATATGATCGGTCACGAACGTAATCCCTACACCATATAGACTCAAATATCTTAATTTAGAGACAAAGTAAAGGATTATAATTATTATAATAGACCAGATTTTAAAAGAGCTCCTTTTTTATTGCTCAACCAATCACAGTCTTCAAAAGATTGTGTCATAGCTAGTAACAGGGTTTAGCCCCGCCTCCTCTCTAAAATAAAAGTTTTTGTCATTTTCTTGTTCAGAGTTGTTCTGAGATTGCTCCTGAATCACTCTTAAGATAAGATTCCTAGTTAGAATTTTTTTTAAAGCTAAATTAGCAGCTCTCTGAGATCATTCTTAGAGCCCTGGAGTCATTATTAATCTATATGTCTTAATCCAGATGGTTGCAAAATAAACCCGATACCAGATCTGGCATTGCTTATCCACTCCCATTAAAGTAAAGTTTTTTTTTGTTTGTTTTTTTTTTAAATTCACATCCATTGTGACTGCTTCATAAGTCAACAGGTAAATGTGACTTTAATAAGCCTTTAATATATGTAAAGTCTGCCAGAGTCCTAATGTCAAATCAATGCTAAACTACGCCATAAAACACAGATCGAGGCAACATTTCCAACACTCGACTTCTAGTATCGATTAGCGTCCGTCTCCAGAGATGCCCGATGCCCAGAGGTCGTTATTAACCACCCGGAGTCGTGCAGAAACCGAGGAGCTCCTTTTGTTAAAAACAGCTTTATCTCCAGGTTAAGATAGATTACTGACAGTTCCTCAGATACACACCGATGCTTGACGTCAATTCTCTATTACGTGCTTTCTGTTTCCGGGCAGATTTCCAGATTTTCATCATTAAAATAAACCTTCTGAAATGAAAGATTTCACCGGAGTGAAAACATTGTGGAGTTTGATGCAGGCAGAATGATTATAAAGCTGATCTGTGAAGACCAGGATTAGATCCAATTGAGTTTGTTTCCAAAAAAGATAAATATTTGGATAATTTTTTAATTCTGTAATTGACTTAATTCAATTACGATGTTATAGGTTTAAATTCTTCATTGACATCAGCAAGAACAACACATCCAATTTCTTCTTCTTCTTCTTCTTCTTCTTCTTCTTCTTTCATGATGTTCCTGCAGGTTTTGCAAGTCATCATTTAATTCA
>JAOTRN010000022.1:2213993-2225214 GCA_028566695.1 Bagroides melapterus | reverse complement strand
CACACACATTACGCAATGCAACCCAGAAGAACAGAAGGAACATGCAAAAAATGAGGAGGTGGAGACCGGCACATGTTTTACAGAATACAGTGTGGATTTTAAAGCTTAAGTCATTCTGTCTGGATTTTCTGTCACTTATTTGAAAGTGAAAGTCAGGGAGAGCCTAGAGTGACGTCAAGCACTTTTACCTCCAATCAGATCTCAGGTTGGGATGCAAACAAGAAAAGGACAAAGCGCTGGTGAAAATTTGGTCTTGTTGTGAGGAGATTTCTGAGTTCACACTGAGACTGTCTCCTTCTCAGTATTCCAGTGTTGTGACTTAAATAAAAATACCTTTTATTGTGTACAACTTTTGAACCATTTGTGATTGAGTAACATTACGACCTTGAGTTACCTTTTCACAATGTGACTGTAAGTGCGGTATATCAATATTAACAATAGTTCACATTTTCACTTGTTTTTTAAAATAAATTATGTTAATTTATGCTCTTTTCTATTCATGTATCAGTGCCAGCTAATGTGGCAACGATATTATAAACCAACCATCAAAACCTTTTACGAAACTTCCTGTTAGCAAGAGTAATTACAAATGTAATTACACATCTACATCAGTGTCCATTGTTCCTTTTACTTCATGAACCTAAAGCGAGTTATTGCCTTCAAACCAATGGATAAGAAATGAAGTATAAATCAAATAAATTGCTCTTAATAAATATAAATCTTTTCCTTAAGTATCCTTGAAGGAGAAAGCTACTAATCTGGTATTATGAACTGTATATACCTTTACAGACTAATAAGAACGAGTTCCTCATGACATATTTCCACCTTTGACTCCACATTTTACAGCACGAATCCACTCCAGGATTTCTGCTGAGGAAATTTTCTTACATATTGACCCAGAAGGATTTCACAACTAACCGCCGTGCAGATTGCTCAGCTAACAGAAGCTGGAAACGACGGTAGTGTCAGCTTGTGAAACAGATAAGGACTGAGTCAAATCTGCAAACACTTCAGGAGAGATGTAGTCTGATGGAACGGTTTAGTTAGTGGTCTTTATACACTGCCTGATATGTGAAACGAACCAAGAAGGGAAGAAGCATAGCGCAATTACTGTGAAGAAAATATCACAAAATATATTTGGTTCATTTTCCTTAAAGAGACGTCTGTTTATAGAAAAGTTTCCAATCCTTAATGACATGAAAACCTGTATATTTTAAATAAAAAAACGCTGAGGCTGGTGGTGGAGAAAACATCTACACCATAAAACATAAAAAGTACAAGATGTTCTCAGTTAATAAATAGTAATTGTTAACTTTTGTGTAAGAGAAATAAAACTCTTCAGGGTACTTTGAATATTTTCCTGTAACAGCACACCCTGAAGTGCTTTATTCCTTTGTGAGGTCCTTACGGAGGATAAAGTGCGAGGCCACTATGAAGCGCTGGGATAGGATTTGCTTGGAATAAAGGCATCTCTTGGACTAATGAGTGCGACTTTACTGGAATTTCAGTGCTCCAGAATTATCGGGTGTCAGCCGGGAAACTTTAAACTCGATCAGCATCACGTCTCGGAGACAACAAAACGAGAGAACAAGCACGTCAGTACACCTTAAATACGTCAATTCTAAATACGTCAAGAATTAAGATTTTTTTTGGCGGTCACAGCACCTGTAAACACCGCTTATTCTCTCAGCTCAAACTGAGTTAAATCAGGAATTTCATTTGGCAAATGGGAAATAAAAAAACGACGGGTCAGACTTGAATCAGCGCGGTGGAAAATATTAGGCTCCAGAGCAAACGTTACCATTTTAGAACTAGTTAAAGATACACAACAAAGTCAGAGACAAGGAACAATAGCATTTGGTCCGGATATTTCTGAAAGTGCAAGGGCTAAAAGATCAGACTTGGTATTTTTAGGGATCAGGATTGGGATTGCACATCGAATGAGAATTCTCAGAAGGAAAGCAATTGTTGCAAGCTGGTAGATCTTTTGAAAGTTGGACGTTTTTTCCCTATGTTGCATCTCCAGATGTCCAGTATGGAAATTTTCTGGAATAAATGTAACTTAATTGAGATTGGAAACTGGTTTAGTAGACATTCAGGATTCATTAGGACAGATGGATTGATTTAGTAATTTCATCAGCTGGACGGATTTTGCTGGATTTATTTAGCTCGTTTCATATAGATAGATTTTTTTTTTATTGTATTAATCGACACACTGTGAAGTGGGTTACATTTCTGCATCGTAGACCTTAACCGGCTCCGGTTTTCAGTGTAGTCATTTCTGCATTTTTCCTCCTCAAACATCTGATTCTTGTTACAGAGCTGATGAGTTCAGCGAGGTGTGTTACAGCAGCAGGAGCAAAAAGAAAAAAAAATCTGTGTCTCATGCTGTTCCCAGGATTTGATGTGAGAACCAACTTTTCCTAACATACCTTTTTTTTTTACTGGAACCCTTTCTCTCTTCCATGCCTCCCTCTCTCCCTCCCTCCATCCCTAACTCCTAAATGACGTCAGAACTTTAAGCCACAGGATGGAAACCTATTGGACGTTGTAGTGCACTACATAGGGCGCAGGAGTGCTTGTGTAAATCTTTACCTAGTGCACTCGGCTAAGGGTGGAGACAGGGATTTGAGATTGAGCCCGAGGAGTATCGACTACACTCTCACTCTTCGGTGCAGAAGGCGAAGGAGGAGCTGTCAAAAGTTTTAAGTCGGGAGAGGTTCCGCGAATTGGGACAAAACTTCAACCGCACATACAAACACACACACACACACACGCGCGCGCACACACATATCCGCCAACGGAGGAGGGTTACAGTTATGGAGTAACACGATTACAAACCAAGAGATACATCCAAAGCGTTAAAAGAAACGAAATGGAGACTTTGAGGAAAACCGGATTCCTGTTTTCTTTTCTGATTTCTTTGGGCTCGTGCGCGACGCCGGAAAAGAAAGGTAACTTCTAGACATTACTTGTGCATGTTGACGCAAGGCTTCTGGACGTATACACATCTGTGTTTAAGTAATGGAAAAGAAAGCGCGTGCTCGGTGTGTAAACTGCTGTGATTTCTACGCAGGTAAAGTTCAGGTGTACGCGCGCTCGCGCTCAAGGCGTATACTGCTGGATTCGTATACGTGTGCTCAGGTATCCAGTTTGAGAAACAAATATTCAGGGGTTTAATGTACACATGTGCTGATATGAACTGGTTATGGTGCAAAATAAAGTGTATTCAAGTCTAAGTGTCAGTGTTTAATGGGATCAAGATCTTTGGGCAGGATTTATTGTTCACTTTAGTGCTCGTATAGGTGTATACATTTAGATCCGGGGTAAAAATCTAAAACTGTGCTCATATTTTAAAAGCGTTTAGAGTGTACAAAGCAGTGTTAAAGTCTGAGTTCTTGTTCAGACATGTGATGGGATTAAACAAGGAGGTACTACTGACTCTATGTTGAAAATATAAAATATTCAAGGATTATTTAAGTTTCAGTGTTGAGGATGTCAGAATCAGTGTTCAGGTTTAATTTCAAATGTTTGGGGTATGTTGTGAGGGTGTATGTCCACGTGTTCTGGTGTTCAGTTCAAGGAAAATGATGTATTTTGGTTATAAATGGCTTTGCGCTTATACAGGACACATTGCTCATATAAGTATTCAGGATGTAAGTGTCAGTGTTTAGGATATCCAAATCAGTGTTCAGGATTTAAATCCCATAATTTATGGTATAAATATAGGTAGTTTTAGGTAGCGATGATATAAATCTGGTGTTAAAATCTTTTCTTGTGTTCAATATTATGGGAAATGTTTATTCATGTTATAAAAGACTATTTGCTGATATTTGTTGGTGATGTTAGTATTCGAGGTCCAAGTGTCAGGGTTTAGGATAGGATAGAAGTCCACGTTTAAAGCTGTGTATGGTTATAAACAACTATGTGCTCATATAAAAGTATAAAGTATTTTATGGTACGTATGTGTTTTATAATAAGAAAGGTTCAGGTTCAGTATTTATTATTCAGGTTTCCGTGTCCTGTGGTTTATGATATAAAAAAAGTGTACGCTCTATAAGAGTATGGCCGGTGTTAAATAGAAAATAAAATATGAGTGTATTCAGGGTTAAACAGTGAAGTAAAAGGTCTTGTGTTTGGAACACAAAAGCTTTTAGACTCTGGGGAAAGTGCGACATGCCATAGCTGTGCGCGAGCCTCCTCGGTGATGTGCTGCGGAGGGCGCGTGGGAACAGCGCGGAAGTTTGACTTGTAAATGGTGATTTCACTCACTCTGACTGGGACAGGCTAACATGTAGCCTAGCCAAAGACTGCGGACTGTCACGTACTTCACCGAGAGTGTATAAGACTCGGTTATTCCCTTAGCATTAGGGTCAAAAGTCACGGAAACCATTTCATTTAAACGACAATTACAGATTAAAAAAACAAAACAAAACATTACTCTTGTTGCTAGGCAACTCTTTACCTTTGACGTATATCTGTTTTGTATCCGTGAAGACGCAATGACGTCAAATAATGTCTATTTTTCTATTTGATATTAATGTTTTACATATATTTAATACTTTCACTTGTTTCTACAATCACATATTTAAGTTTGTATTAATTTGTTTTTTAAAAGTTTGTATTAATTAAACGTAATGAATTGTACGCTAGCTAATATTCCTAAGTAGTGTTGGGTACGCTAATATAGATTTTGTATCTTAGCCAATAAACAAAATAATATACATTTAAATAAGTTCATATTATATACTCGAGGTATAATTCATGACTAGAAAAAGAATAAGAACTTAACCTCAGACACACTGAAGAGTATTAGGCTAATTAGGCATGAGTCTGGCAAACCCATTTACAGCTAATACACTGAAAATCTTCCTGTAGATGTGTGAATTTCTGCTCACTAATTTTATACTTTACTAAATAAAGATTTGTTAAATTGACAGGGTGAGCTCTAGAGCAGGCAAACACTAAACTTAGCAATTCGAAGCAGAATTTTAAACACTGATATAGATTTTTTGTCAGTGTGTTATTATAGTCCTGGATACGTCATCTAATTGAATAATATTGAATTAAAGTGCAACCTTAAGCCTTTTGTACAGGTTAATCAGTGTGTCTTATGTTTCCTGCCAAAGTCTGTGACTGCTGAAAGGTGAAATAAAGGAGTAAATATTAGGCCATGCTGTTAATTGGCCCATGTAATGCTGTTTACTGCTGTTTGTTTAGAGTGTCTCAATAATTCGGCGTGTTAGTCGGGTCAGCTGAGAGGTGTCCTGTGTGTAAACAGTGGCCTGTGCCAATATTGACAGATGGGATGCACACAAATCAGTTTATTACAGTCTGCTTCCTCTTTTGGCTGGCCAATCTGATGCAAAATTCGGTCCAGACCAGAACGGACCAGGCCAGGAGTCCGCTGCTTTGTTTGTTATCAGAATCGCCAAGTGCTGAGTGTTCGTATTGAAATCATTAGCTGGTTTTGACATCTATATTACCCAAAGAGTTCTAATGAGGAAGCATGTATTACTTTTTTTTGCTTTAAAGTGCATCACTTACAATCTTACAATCAAGCACAGCTGAGCAGATGAGGTTTAGGGGCCTTACTCCAGGACCTATCTGCTTCCTGGGAGTTCTCAGATCAAATCAAGTTAAATCAAAAGAGAAATTGAGGAAGATTTTCCTCAATATCTTGGAGTAGTCTAACTGTTTCACTACCAGCTCTTTCCCCCCTCAACTAGCCTTGAACAGCAGACTCAGGTCAAAACTATTTACTACAAGGACAATGAGAAATGCATGAACTAAAAAGTTAAGTAATCAAATACTGTGGCTGTATAAAATTCTGTGCTGAACAGAAGCTGTTTGGTTAGAAGGTGTTGAATTTTCTAGAGCAACAAATCACAGTATAAACCTGTTCTAAAGCAACTCATTTACATGGTAGATAAATCAAAGCCTAATAAAAATTATTTTTTTAAAGGAGACATTTGACATTTATGGAATAAGTCTCCAATGTCAGTGCTTGGTTTGGTTTATATATAGTTTTATGACCAAGAATTATCACTATGGCTATAAGGAAACGAAAGCAGCTTGTCCTACTTGCACTAATGTGCTCTGTAACAGAGCACTTTCTTCCACAAGGACGTACTTGCTCCATAAAGTCATCCCTGCTCTCCACACTGAAGGTCAAATGTGTGAGGCACTAAATGCAAAACCAGAGACTGTTTAGTCTCTTCTTGATTTTCTTCTGCTTCTGTGGATAAAATTTGATCCTGTGATTCAGTTTATAAGCTGCAGAACAAGAGCTTGACACTGTACCCTTATTCATCATTAGGGTCAAAAAGACCTATTTTAAACATCTGTCAGGGCTAAAAATGACCACAAGGGTGACTAATAAGTACCAGTTATTTTCCACTGAACTATAGGCACAAATATGTTATATTATGATGCTTGTGTTCTCCAGATCCCTTTATTCCACCATTAATTCCTAATTTTCAAAATCCTTTTAAATGTGTCATATAAAAACTCACAAAAATGATTTAAAAAAAAGAACTAAAAATCATTAAAAAAATCAAAACAAAAATTAGAAGATATATACGTATTATATTTGTGATATATCACGAAGATATATATTCATTTGGTTTCATACAAATAAAAGGGTCATATGAAAAGGTAATGAATTCTACAGTAGCCCTGCTTCTAACCCCATCAGTAACCTTCATTTTTTTTTATACACATTTCTGTTGAATAGTTCATGGGCAGAGGTAAGCTGGAGATCAGGAAGGGGTAGGATGGGATGAAAGAGTATTTTAAAGCGAAACTTTACTGTATATTGCAGTAAAATTGTGATTAATTGCACATCCGTTGTGGTAACGAACAGAATCTGGAGATTAACGGACAGTTAATGGTCGCTCCGTGTGTGGTGCGTCTCTCGTGCTGTTTTAGATCTCTCAGGCGGATCTGACTGGCCCAAACACTCAGGCTGTGGGAATGCGCTTGTCAGCATGGTAACCTTTTTTGAAGCCATGCTCTAAACCCCTTTTTTGGAGTGCACGTGAATCGGCATCACAGCTTGATGCCACTGTTACTAAACACTGCATGGAGGGATTAGAGAACTTCTTTTCTTGTTCTGACCTTAAGAACATGTTGCTTGATAAAGTTTTTCTGTCTTAATTAGTTTACAAACTGCCAATGTTTCTTAGAGTGCCGTTACTTTGTATTAAGATTAAACAGCAGATTAAACAAGTGATGCTTCCTGGCTGCTTTAACCAGCGTCCACTCCAAACCGGTGTTCTCCCAATCTTAACAAATCGCTCGTGTTTAAACACAGATCTCCCAAATATTTCAGTACGGCTAAACAAAACAGACGGCACGTGCGAGGCCTGCTTGCGTATGAGCTGGCGGTGTGCAAGTCGTGTGTGCTTTACATGAAAAGATGTTCCAGCAAAGCCCTCAGTTTTTTACCGCACCTCCATTTGCGTGGTTGCAGTTGTTGTTACTCCCTCACTTCCTGAGTGTCTCTGAGTGGACACAAACTCCACAAGGACTTAAAGGCAGCCAAGTTATATTTTTTTCCTTGTGTCCGGGGCCTAAGGCAGATGTTTCTATTCCGCTTGGCTTCTTCATTGCATGCTCATTTTACAAAATTGCCCTGGCATCCTTGCCAACACTAACATCTGGCGAATGAAAAGAGAAACTGCCTACCTGCTCTAATTCGTCAAAGCATGAACTCAGCAATTGTAGGTGAGATAATGGAGATAATAACCCCATTTCAATGCCGAACCCCAGCTGGTAATGCAATATAATCCAAGAAAAACTTGAATAACAACATCTTGTTTATGCAGTATTATCACCATGGTAAGAGAAATAATCTGAGGTCATTAAATCTCTAGAAAAACTCAGATCTTCACACAAAGCACGATTATTCCTTTATTCTGTGTTGCTTAATGGTTATACGAGTTGAAAGAGCAGGAATACCAATGTAGAAACCTTGACTGAGTTGTCTACATGTTTTGACCAATCACTAATCATCTTCGCTTCGAATGCATTTTTACGACCTTTGGCAGACACCATTATCCAGAGTAACTTACATTTTATACAAGTGAGCTGTTGAAGGTTAAGGGCCTTGCTCAGGGGCCCTACAGTGGCAGCTTGGTGGACCTGGGATTCAAACTCACAAGCTTTCAATCAACACCTTAATCACTAAACTACCACATACACACATATACCACTAAATAACCATACAATACCAAAACCACTGACAGTAACCAATAACTAGTGACTGATCACCATTATTCTCTTCCACTAATCACCAGTGTTCTAACTGACCCATTACTGACTATTCAAACAACCAATCACTGATCACTATTGTTGTCATCGACCAATGACAGAACACAATAGTTTTGAACAACCTACCACTGATCGCCATTGTTCCCAATAACGAATCACAACTCTTTGCTGACCACGCCCCCCACCCCCTGCACACTTCTGTTTGTTTTTTTTTTTTCAGAAATCCGTCGTTCTTCACGTAAGAAATCTTGCCTGTCTGGCAGCTAGTAGCTTCGTTTCGATCACGTATTAGCCAGTAAAAACAAATCTAGGGAAGGTTTTGACTTTTTCTACTCTCAGCCATTTCTTCTTCATGATCTGGAGTTTAGTGAAAGATGGGAGGAAACTAATCAAGTTTCTCTCCACTGAGGTCACATCCTCGTGTAGATTGAAAAGCCATCAGTGCTTCCTACAGTAATGGTGAAAGAAGCTTTAGTCCTGCCAGCGTCTTCCTCCTGGGATTTGAATTGGTTTAGTCAGTCAGGTTGTGTATGGGGAACAAATCAGACATGAAACCTTTTAGTGCTGTTTTCTCTCAGATGAGGTTTGGATTTGATGACAGGCTCTTCAGCTGTCTTTTTTTTTTAAATCTGTCTGAAAAGGAAATGGACTCGGGGCTTCGTTATGAACATAAGCACAGAAAGATTTTACGTCTTAACTTTACCACAGTCTTTGCAAGCTAAATAATAACTTGTCACTCAGACTACATCACTGCTAAAATCCTAAAAAAAAAAAAGTCCTAAGTCTAATTTCTGTGGTGGTGCATGTTTAACATTACTTTTGCTACTCAGTTAATTGTTGACTTTTCTTTTTTTTGACTGTAGGCTCAGATTTGTCGCTGCTTGAAGAGATCTGATTTGAATAAAGAGCGCAAGTGTTTTGCAAAAAAATTGAGCTTTAATGCTTTGTTTATAGAATCAGCCTACGCACTCGAGTGTCCTGCTGTTGAGTAAACAAGTCGCGTGTGCCTTGTCAGATACGCCGATAAACCTGCGATAATTCTGAAAGTAAACATCACTAATGTGCTGGATTGTGAAGAAGGATTGAAGAGTTTGAAGAGATTAGCAGGTTCAAATCGAAAGGGAAGAAAAAAAACTTGTTTTTTTGTCTGTTCTGCCAAGCACCCACAGGATTTGCATGCATTTTGAATATTTATTGCGTTGCTTTGCCAGGTCGGTCTCTGATTTCTCTGCTCCTTCATCCTGTCCTCTCACCTCCGCCTCCACAGCTAGCTTTCCATCGTTTCTTTCAAAGCACGCTATCAGAGCCCTCTCTCGGCTATTCCTCGAGTTCCCGGAGGTACGATTGTTAAAAACGCTGAGCTATTAAAACAGCCTCTGTATGACACAGAGGCTTGATGGCCGTACCGTGCGCTCTACTTTCCCAGAGCCACATCTGCGAAAGAGTTCGGGAGCTGAGAAAACAGCAAGCCTCCAGCATGGCTTAAGCTATCCAGCAGTCACTTAACCTGGCACAACCCCCTGCTTCCTATGATTCGAAAGTGTCTCTGTATTTGACAGTAGAACAATGAGGAGTTTCTGCTGGTCTAATTTGGCTGCTAAGAGCCAGGTTTAATTGCCAGTGTCAAGTTCCATGATGTTTTTGCCATTTGCAGCGACGACGTGCCTCTGACCGTTCCATGAGGCGTAATGACACTGAGTGGGTTTGGAAATGACCAGAATCCATTTGGGTCTGCACTCCGTAATTCCCGTCAGCAATCCGCCCGTCGTTTCTCTGTGCCATTCTGTGTGTCATTCCGGTTTTCTTTTTCATTTGGTGGGTTTTCAACGAGGACACACCGATCCCATTGTTCTGTTCACTGGTCCCGTTTGTTTTCTCATATTCAATACCATACTCTGCTTACAGACTGTTTTACTCTCACGCCCTGAACGGTTCTATTTGCTCAGCCCTAATTAAAAACAAATCCTGTCCGGGAGCTACATACTGGTTTTATTTCCATACAGATGCTTTTTATTTCTTCCAGTCATGTTGCTGCTTTTTTTTTTTTTGCCCCACCAAAAAAAATTACAACCAAACATTGGTTAAACAACCAAACACTGAATATGAAATTATTCAAATTATGGTTTAATTTTGGCTTGTAAATAGAAGAAGCTGCTTTGTGTAAATTTAATACGTGTTACGTATCCATCGTGCCTGAAGTAAGTTTCAGGCCCTAATAAAAAGGTGCTTGATGAATCTATTTGCATAAAACCCCAAAATAAATTTTAGATTTTGAGGTAGAAGTCACAGATTCATTAAGGCAGCATCATGCATAAAAATACCACTGTGGATCAGAAATCCGTAAGAGTCCCATGTTTTCGACTTACTAGCATGCTTTTCACCGGGGTTCAGAAAGACACGGACGTTCATGTAACCTTCTCATCCTCTGTGACACGTCGAAGCCCCTCAGCGGAAGACGGTGTTGTTTGGAAAGACATAAACGTCCCCTAAAACCTAAAATAGTTGCACGATAGCGGTCAGAGTCACTGGCTTTATTGCATTTCCATCAGCAAACAGGCCACGGCGGTGGAAAGCGACCTTGGAATTCAGTCTGGAAAAAAACACACACATATACACACACACACACTTTCCCATCACTTCTTTTACATCTCATTAGGCGTGGGGCCATGTGAGAGGCTTCTGTTGTGTACAGAGACCCTGTTCAGCTTGTTTTTCACGCACGTATTGCAAACAATCGCAGTTGCGTTATGAAGCGGTTGAGGACAGGTTTCATGATATATAGGAAAATGTTCTCTCTTGCTTTTAGATTTTGATTCTGGAAAAGGTTTTCCTGTGAACCTGACATTTGAGTGGTATATTTAGCAATAGTTGGACAAAGGAAAGTATCAAGGAGCAAGATGACAGTTCTAGGCCAGCAGATTCTGAATAGACAATCTCTCTCTCTCTC
>JAOTRN010000022.1:2010006-2024081 GCA_028566695.1 Bagroides melapterus | reverse complement strand
TGGTGCACGGGATGGTAATGAAGTGTTTCGTGCTCAATGTTTCCTCTGCAGGGATTTTGTTAGTCGGACCTCCAGGTACGGGAAAAACTCTGCTGGCCCGCGCCGTGGCAGGGGAAGCTGACGTGCCTTTTTACTACGCCTCCGGATCAGAGTTTGATGAGATGTTCGTCGGTGTCGGAGCAAGCCGCATCAGGAACCTTTTCCGTAAGTATTCAGTTATAAAAAGTCAGAGGTGATGAAGAGGCATTCGAACCGATTTCAGATAAAGGTGTATATATTACGTTCCCTCACCAGTGTTTCACTCATAACTCTTTAGAGTCGAAGGGGGAAAAAGAACCGTCAGTAACGTTTACACAACCGTCAGTAACGTTTACACAACCGTCAGTAACGTTTACACATCCGTCAGTAACGTTTACACAACCGTCAGTAACGTTTACACAACCGTCAGTAACGTTTACACAACCGTCAGTAACGTTTACGAAATCGAGAATAAATATGGAACCAAACACTGCGTTTAACCAGAAACTTGCATCCTTCTGTTGCTTTTATCTTTTTGCCTGAGAATCGTAAATATCACCCATCTGCAAAAATCTGCTTATGTCAGCTGATTCCATCATATCATCTGATAGTCTGGACGGGAAATTAGGTCTGTCATTATAGATGAACTGTTTTATTTTGGTTATGGTCAAAAAAACGTTGCCTGTTTTTATTTTCCTTTCTTGTAAAGTTTGCAATCCCAGAATCTACAGTTCCGATGTTTCATGACAAAGCTGTGTTTCACGTCTACATCAGGGGAGGCCAAAGCCAACGCTCCGTGTGTGATCTTCATCGATGAGCTCGACAGCGTCGGAGGGAAGAGAATCGAGTCTCCCATGCACCCTTATTCCAGGCAGACCATCAACCAGCTTCTGGCTGAGATGGACGGGTGAGTGAACCTCAACGATTCATCTACACACTGCACTTATCTTTAACTGAGTCTGTGGAAAATGTTGTTGTTGTTGTCGCTTTCTTTAATCTGCAGATTTAAACCAAACGAAGGCGTGATCATTATCGGTGCTACAAACTTCCCTGAAGCTTTAGATAAGTGAGTAATCTTCAGTCAGACGTCTGAACTCCTCACGTGACTGAACAGTGACTTCTGAATTGTTTATTAATAAACAATTAACACACACACACACACAATACTTTATAATGGCTGTAGTCCTGTACCTCATTTCCATCAAGCTTCCTTCAGCTAAATAATTGAAATAAACTCCACCAGAGGATCTGATACAGATCGTTGAACTCCTCAGCCTTTTTCTTTCTATCATCTTTGCTACACTTATTTTTCAAGTGCTCTGTTAGGCCCGGTCTACATCTCGCCAGTCGATGACCTCTAAGATGCTCTGAATAGACCATTACAGATAAGAGAGCTGAATCAGTAATGAACCTGACGGGTTTCGTGTTTCTGTCCTGCAGTGCCCTGATCCGACCGGGACGCTTCGATATGCAGGTCACTGTCCCGCGACCCGACGTGAAAGGACGGACGGAGATCCTGAAGTGGTACCTCAAAAAAATCAAAGTAGACCCAGGTATACTCATATATAAAATGAAAATAAATTAAAGTAACGTAGTAACAACATTACAACAACTCACCATCATTAAATATTTATTACACTGTTTACATCAGTCAGTCAGTCACTCACTCAAAGGATTTTTTATTTTTTTTAAAGTATTGCTTTCACTTGTGCAGCCGTAGAGGCCGAGATCATCGCCAGAGGAACGGTGGGTTTCTCTGGAGCCGAGCTGGAGAACCTGGTCAACCAGGCTGCCTTGAAGGCTGCTGTTGATGGGAAAGACATGGTGACTATGAAGGAGCTGGAGTTCGCCAAGGACAAAATCCTGATGGGTTAGAATGACTCGTAAATCATGAGCAATTATTAGAAACACAGAATGGCATTGTGGGATTTATTGTAATACTGAGTCCGTTGTTCCTCAATAATCCAGGACGCTAATATGAATCATTTGGACCAGATGGTTGATTATTTATTTATTTTTTTAAATCCATCCTGTTTTTGATCCTGTTAAGTCATTTTTGTTAGACTAGATGTTACATAATAGTATTATTTAATCTTTATTTTATTCTGCTGTTAACACTTTTATTCACTTGCATTCCAGAACAATCTTCATAATTATCCAGACTTTTAATTTCCCTATTCTTACTATAAAACAAAGAACAAGAGAAGACAAAGAAGTCTGAAACTGTCAAATCAAATACACTTAATATTTCCTTTTTCCCTCCCAGGCCCGGAGCGCCGGAGTGCAGAGATAGATAAGAAAAACAAAGTGATCACGGCTTACCACGAATCAGGACACGCCATCATCGCATACTACACCAAAGACGCCATGCCCATCAACAAGGCTACCATCATGCCAAGAGGCCCCACACTGGGTCACGTGAGTCAGACTCATTTTGGTGTTGGCGCACGTTAGCGTCATTAGCTTCTTGTACAGATTCTACACATCAAGTTTAATTGAATTCTAAAGCCTGGCGAATTCTTGACTCTGATTGGTCAGGAGGCTTTGATTATTTTTTTTATAAAGAAAACACATCAGTTATATATGAATGTGCTCATTCAACTGTTTTCACTCCAAAAAGAATAGTTCCATAATGCGATGCTTGCTGTGTGAACCAAATTCCAAGGTTTTTCCTCATATGCGCGCTCATAAAATGAGCTCAGAATCAGAAGTATCTAGTAACTTGAGCAGTTTATAATTGTTAGTTTCACTTGTGTACAGATTTCGGATCCTCTACCCACCTCCTCAACCATCTCGCTCTTTTTGTCCCAGGTGTCCATGCTGCCAGAGAACGATCGCTGGAGTGAGACCCGAGCTCAGCTTCTCGCTCAGATGGACGTCAGCATGGGGGGCCGCGTGGCCGAGGAGCTCATCTTCGGAAATGAAAACATCACCACAGGTAAATGTCTGGATAGAAAAGTGTCACTTTATTATAAGACCAGATTGTTACAGTGAACACCAAGTGAGACTCTTCCGTTTGTTTTGTTTTTATAAAACAGGTGCATCCAGTGATTTTGAAAGCGCTACAAAAATCGCCAAGATGATGGTAACGCATTTTGGCATGAGTGAAAAGGTTTGTTTTGTCTGATCATATTGAACAAAACAACAATTGTTCCACAGCCAGGTGTAGAACTCGGCTTTTTTTTTTTTTTTTTTTTTAAACTGATGTTCATGTAACAACTACCTTTAAAATCTACTTGAACACTAAAGCTCTGTTCACACAACGGATTTTTAAAGCCACATTTCACCAGTAGCCGTTCCATATTAGCATAAATTTGTCAAAAACTGGACACGCCCACATCTACCAACTATGCCAACGGTCAACGTCATTCATGTCACTGGAACCAAAAATTTCATACATTTGACCTTTCTGTGAACTTATTTTTATAAACTTCTAAATATAAATCTTACCCACAAACACTGATGATAAAGAATTTCATCACAAATTTGATGCAAAATTTGAATTTCTTTTTATCTGAGACACTTGAATTTTATGTGTATATTTTTTTATTTACATTTTTACATCTGTTAAAAAATAGTTTTGTCAACAGTTAATTAGTCCACATTATTACACATAATAGTACTGATTATTGTAATTAGTGCTGATTATTTTTATTACTCACTGATGCCACTCTTATTGTCAGGGATTTCCATGGTGCTGAAAATTTTTTATGTATTTTTTATTTTTTTAAGTTGGGTGTCATGACGTACACAGATCTGTCGAAGCAAAGCCCAGAGACTCA
Organism: Bagroides melapterus; assembly: GCA_028566695.1. Classification (NCBI taxonomy): domain Eukaryota; kingdom Metazoa; phylum Chordata; class Actinopteri; order Siluriformes; family Bagridae; genus Bagroides; species Bagroides melapterus. The sequence goes on along the minus strand of JAOTRN010000022.1, from coordinate 2,020,281 downwards.
AGCAGCTGTTGAACAGGAAGTCAGGACACTTCTGAGAGTAAGCTTCATCCTCAGTGTCCATATATATAGCATATCTTTACATAATAACTAATTCATCACAATTCATTCACATGTCGTTTTTTTTCTTTCCAGGATTCGTACGAACGCGCTAAAGCTCTCCTGAAGGCTCGTGCGAAAGAGCACAAGAATCTGGCTGAGGCTCTGCTGAGGTATGAGACACTGGACGCCAGAGAGATTCAGATGGTCTTGGAGGGGAAGACGTTGGACAGCAGATGAGTGTGTATGTGTGTGTGTGTGTGAGAGAGAGAGAGAGAGAGAGCGAATGTATAAAAGCAACACAAGCTTCACCTCTTTATGTACGTAAAGCTGAACAAAGAACATGTTTAAATCCACACTACTCCTTAATTCCCACTCGCCTAAAGGCATTTCTCACTAATTTCTCCACAGTGGAGAGGTGACGTATGTCGAGAAAAAGTGATATGTAATCGCTGCTCATGGTGGCCTTTAGGAAAACGTACGGGAGTATAGAGGACCTTATAAAAGAAATCGACGCACTTTGTAGGCATGACGTGTGATGTGTGTTTAGAGTAAACGCTGTCGCGGGAAGGGGGGAAAAAAACATGCCGGATCACTTACTCAGAATTCCAGGAAGATCTGCAGATCAATACAGAGAATCTACACGATTGTTCATACTGACATGACCAAAGACGGGGTTTGACAAAGTAGAAATCAGTATCAGGTGATATTAGCTGGAGAAAACACTTGTCAGAAGCTTCAGTCATAAGGTGTCTGAATATGTCATTTCATATAGTTCTCATTTCCACCAGTCATGGTGTCCATGAAAGTAAAATAAGAGATGATATCTTTAAAATGTATATATGCTGTATTACATATTAGTGAAATAAATAAATTAGACAATACAATCCTCTACACAAATCCTAAAACCTTCAAAGGTTGCTGGTTATCTGTGTGTTGCTGCGTTAGTGAAATAATACTTTATTCTTAAAGCTAAATACAGTTTGGTTTGGTCAACCTTCACCCTTTACTCATTCTACACTTGGTTCTGTGTATATCAATAAACTTACATTATGTTGGAACATTTTACCTTTGTATATAGATGTATAGAAGAATGTAAGCTCGGGGTTTGATGGATTTTTATTTAAAATCGAGCTTGTGCATCATGAATGATAAGTGAGTGAAAAAATGAATAAAAAAAATGATAAACTGATTTTAAGGATTTATTTGTTTTTTTTGTTTTTTTATCTCACATGGGATTGAATCTCATCCTTTTTAAATTATTACATGTTATATCAAACACTCAAAATATGTCAGAGTTGTACATGTCTGAAAATGTTTCTGAAAAGCTGGTGATCTCTACAGCTCAGGTCGTCACACGGAACGTGAGAGTGGAGTAAAGGTTTCGCTTTTCACTGTGGTACATTTGGAAACACAGCAGCGTTTGTGTATCATATTTCACGTGTTGATCGTTTCCTTAGACACAGCGTTTGAATTCAGTACAAAAAGCTGACAAAAATAAAATACAGAAATATCTCCAGCGGTCGTTCTAGTCACTGTGTTTGAAAACAATAGATATTAAACAGTATAATAAAACAACTTTGTATTAAAACTTGACACAAAATACAGAAAAGGTTAAAAACACCGGGATAAAGGCAATGCCGTGAAGCAAACCCAACAAAATGACCAGAGACATGATGGTGAAGAAGGTTCTGAAGATGTAGCTTACTGATGCAGACAGCACTGCTACCCCGAGAATTGTGGAAAGTGCCCCCTGTAGTATGGGATAGCCCAGATGTGACAGCGCCTCCACAGCTCTATCGTTCACGCTAGGCTTAGCGCTGGACACGAACGTGTAAGAGATATGAGCCGAGAAATCCACAGAGAACCCGATACTAATGACCAGGTTGATCATTGAAATAGAGTCCAAGGTGATACCCAGCAACCCCATGAATCCTGCGACTCCTACAATGACTGATCCGATGGCAAAAGTGACCCATAAAGCACAAACCGGACTCGGGATGAGCATAAACGAGATGACGAGCATCACCGCAGTAGCTATGCTAACGGTCTGTATAGTGCTGCTTGCAATCACAGTATATTGATCATAATATATAAACGCAGGATGGTAGACCACTAAAGGGAATTGGCAAGTCTGGGCAGTTTTCCTCAAAGTTTCTAGAAGGATCTTATCTGATGAAACATCCACCGTTTGAAGAAATAAGCGTGAGGCTTGTATAGTATCATCGGTCATGTTAACGTCCAGTCTGAGCATCGGTTGTCCTTGTAGAAAAAGGTGCAGATGTTCCATAAATTCAACTTCGGACCTGATGTTGAGGTGCTTTTCTTTGGCATATCTCTCAAATGAATGAATCCATGAGGTGCTCAGATTCCCCACGAAAGGAAGTCCTTGGAATTTCAAAATGCAGTATTCCAGTTGAGCTCGTTCTACTTCGTCCCAATATGGAAAAGTAGCATTGACTGCCAGCATGACGATCGGACCATACTCGGCAAAGTGAGTCTTTTCGGCTTCGTAGTATTTGACCACGTATGATTGATCCACCGCCAGGTTCTTCAGGTCAATACCTTCTTTGATCGTAGTGCATCCGTAGATACTGATGGCGATATAGCCAATGTAAAGGAGAACCACTGTTGCTTTGGCAAAACCTGTGGTCAAAAAAGGTCCGTAGTACTTCCCGAAGAACAATTTCATCACATGCTCATCTTCAGTTCCAGTTTCATGGTTATAGGTTCCCCCGACACAGCAGCCAACATAAGCTTTGGAAGATCCAGGCAGGCTTTCTTCTGGAACTTTCAGGCACGTCATCCAATGCCGATTGCTTTCCTCTCTTTTTCCATTGAGTGCCAAACAGGCACCAAAGAACGTGATGTTAAAGAGGTAGCAGAACAAGATGGCCGTCCCAGAATATAAGCAGAAGGACTGTACCGAACCGAAAGGGTTGTTGTAACTGAGGTAAAAAGCCACAACGTCAGTCAAGGTGGTGATCGTGATCGAGATGGCAGCTTCTCTATAGGTTGCAGCCATACGCTCCTCAATACTGTCTTGGACGTTAGTTTGCTGCCAGCAGGAGATCATTATGAAAATATCATCGATGCCAATCCCTGAAAAAGTCGATGTAGTTGCAATTCAAGCACCATACCTTCAAGATAAACCAACCCATGTTGTGAATGTGGTTAAGAAGTGTCTTACCGAGTACCAGAAACGGAGAAGATGCCACGGTTATGACAAACGGGACGTCCATTAACAAGAGTAAGCCAAACCCGGAAAGCACTGCTAGTCCGGTTGAGATTACTCCGAGAGAGGCAACCCAAACTTTATTCCTCACGTTGTCGAGCCTACAGAGTAAAGTCAATCAGAGCACTGTGAAGTTATCAAACATTTTATATTCTTCTTGTAATTCTAATAAAACTAATGTGTGACACAAACCTTATACAAGACAGCACTGAAAACAGAATGGCAATAAAATAGGTGATGGAAAACAGCTTTGTGACGGACTCGGTGCTCTTCTCGAATTCTTGCTGTCTTGATATTGATGTGAAATAGGATACCTGGAAGGAAGCCGACTCAGAAATGAGGTCAGTTCATGATTTATAGCCATTAGTGCTTTTTAAATACCCCTAAAAAAATCACTAATCTCAGCTCGACTTCGACCTTTACTCTGTTCACCGTCACAGTGGATCCAGAGACTACCCTGGGATGTGCCCTGGATAGGACACCAGTGTCACACCTTGGGGCAATTCAGGGTCCCTGTTTAACCTACCAGCATGTTTTGGTTGGAAACCTGAGAATCTGGAAGTAACCCAAGCTGAATAGGTTAAGGAGCTACTGATTGGACCCTTATGCCTGCCATCTAAACACACCTACCAAATCTGGTATGGTAAAAGCATCAAATTCCAATAAATTCTGGACATACAGGATACAGTAGGACTTTAGCTCATGAAATAAACAGATCTTGACCTACCTGCGTCACATACGTTGACTTGTTGCTCAGCAGATTTACAAATTCATCCAACCAAGCTTTCTCCAGCATGTTATTAGTTTGCTGTAGGTAGTAAATAAGTCTCATTGCTTTGGCACTCTGAACAAATCCACCCAGGTCCACTTCTACCTGCCCGACGGAATGTTCTAGATGAACAGCACCGAATGTGTTATCGTGGTAGACAGGAAAAGTTAGGTTGAACCTGTGGATGTTGATGGGATCATAGTTCAAAACCTTGAGAAGAATGTTCTCTTGACAAGACTCGTTCACTCGAGCGCAAACATCGCTGTAGGAAAATTCCTGTCCATCGTATTCCACAGTCATCTTCCTCACATGGTTGTCCACGTGCAGGATTTCGGTGAGAGCATCTTCACTGAGAACATTTGTCTCACAGGTGAAGATTGCGGATGCGTATGTACCGTCAGTGCTCAGTCTCAAAGCAGAAAACAAGTTGTCATCTTCGTTGTTGTCGTCGTCGTCATAATCATCATCATCATCTTTATGTTTGTCGTTGTTGCTTTGGAAAAAAGTCTCAAAGAAATGTTTCTCTGCCTTTGCCTGGCCATCACGTGGTGTGAACTGCTTCACAATGTCGTTAGACTTCCTGTCCTCAAGAAAGTAGAAACCGACCCCGAGAGCTGCAGACAGACTGATGGGGATGACGATGAACCACCACGGATGTCGTCCTATGAATCTGCCGACTCTTTCCAGACAAGATCGGACCGGTTTCTCTACACAGTTTGTGGTGAACACCATAGTGACCATGACAAGCTGATCTGCTCCTGTCACTCAGGTTGAATTTTTCACACCAATACCTATCAATCCGCGTTGACCATTTCAAGCCCTTACCTTCCAGTTACTTCCAGTCACAAAGCCTCCCCAGCTCAGTCAGAGATGCATCAACCTCTCCTCTTCTCAAACCTCCCCAGTTCATCACACGCTTCATGATGAGATCATACGCTGGCTCAGGTGTATCAGGAAGGGAGAACCTGAAACTTTTAGATGGTCATACCAACCTTACACTGAGTTGATTGAGTTGAAGCACTGAGGAGGAACACAAAGGTTCTTTAGCTCTCCTTTATCTTAGAACTGCAAGAACAATTAAGGATTGTCTTCTAAAAAAATCAGATAATAGCAAAGCTTTCTCTGAAGAGCAGTAATTTTCTGATGCAGTGATCAGGTGTCTCCTGTTTCCCTGGAGGCCATTATGCACTTTGAGAAGGGAACAGTTGGTCTTCTGTTCCTGGATAAGGAAATCTATCCTCGGGAAAATGGCACGTTGTTGATTAATCTGACAGGGAAATTGATATTCTTGATAAATTTAGTTTTTCTCTTATCCCGTATGAGTATGGATTTAATGTTTATTATGAACAAAAGCAAAGATTATATTTTCTTTTGACTTTTTTCCCCCAAACTTCTGAAATGGACTAGGAATGCCAAAATGGTCATATCCGAAGTAACAAAGTAGTTTTCGGGCTTGCTTTTTTTCTTCTTCTCATAGGAATTAAAATAATCTAGCCAGTGTGTTGTATGACTAGTTTATGATTATTTTATTTTTCACTCGAAGTTTGAACAAAGAAATCCTAATTTCTTAATAAATTATCATTATGCTTGTGCTTAATAGTAGCAAGATATACATATATTTAGTATACAATTTCTTATTTTTCTTAGAGAGTAGCTAAGTGATTGGAGGAATGTGAAGGAGTAATAAAAGCCTAAGAAACTAGTTATGAACATATTAATGAATTTAAGGCGTCACATGTAAACAAACTAGGGCCTTGACTTTAAAAGCACATCATCCTCAGGAGCGTTTACACCCAGAAACATTGAATTACACACTCGGTGTGACAGGAAATATACTTTCATCACATTATCAGTAAGTCTGAGTTTTCTATTTAAAGGTAATAGGAAATGAAGGAAATTGAGATACACCAGCTCGGGTGCATGTTCATCCTCTGCAGTTTCTGTCTTATAATAGAAATGATTTTACTTGCTATCAGATTAATTTGCTCAAATGGAAAGTCCTCAGGCTTCATTAATGAGTTTGCATAGAAGTTTAATGAAACGCGTTCCCACACAAACCCTTTTACAACATGTCAGCAAACAGAATCTGAAACTGTTGACCTAAGAGTTGCTGCTGTAATCACAGACCGTTCAGTCCTCGTCTCAGGACAGGACACTTCTTCCCAATATGAATATATCTTACCGAACAACGCCCTGGATATAGTTTTAACGTTACTCTTTTACACGTGTACACCGTGACGATGTACGAGTTCGCTGGCTGTCCATGACGTCACCTGGCGACCTCTGTGGCTCCGCCCACCACAAACTTCGCCAACCTTCAGACACAAACAGTGTCACGTCACCGCATCCAGTATTGTCCTGGGCGAAGCTCCGTTAAACCTCACAACATGGATGACGACGTGTTAACCACCTTAAAGATATTAATCATCGGCGAGAGCGGTGTTGGAAAATCTAGGTAACATGAGGTGTTATTTGTTTAATGTTTAGAAAAGCAGGAGTTCCGGAGACATCCTGCTGTCCAGAAGTTGCGAAACAAACTTAGCATAGCTGGTTAGCTTCCTTATGTTAGCGCTATGATGAGAAAAAGCTGTCTTTTTCCTGGCTATTTTCAGAAAATAGTAAAGCGTTTGATAGTTTTAATGTTTTATTATCACCTACGTGTATTAGATTTGATGCGGCAGATTTTTTAATGTGTTTTTGGTGACCTAAAATGCAACTTTTTCTTTTTTTACGTTACGAGCTAAGCCAAGCTAACGGCCGTTCTTTTGATGTTCTCAGCTGTCGCATAAGTCCCTCCTCCTACACTCCGATAGGTTGGTCTGTTCCCTCTCACAACAATGTGATTGGTCGACTTCATCTATCAGCCAATCATAACGTAGGAAGCTGGTTGTCGGAAGAAGCCGATAGTGAAGCTAAAGCGAGTAGCTTTGGCTAACTACATGCAATTTGTCGGTAAATTTCAGACGCAGTTGAAAAACATTTGACGTAAAATTGTACCTGAATGACGGCTACGTAGACTAAGACCCCATCGAAATCGAAATAAATCCAAATAAATACTTTACATTCGGCTAACATTATTAGTCTGCATGACGACAGTGTCGATCTTACGCACTATTTACTTCATCATGAAATGATTAATATCTCAGATTGTACCAAGATACAAGGTTTGTAACGTCTTAACAATGTCGTCATGCTTGTTATTTAATGTTAGAATAGATTTTATTGGTACATGGGTTAGGTCAAGGAGTCCAAACACACCATATTTTTCATTTTATTTACGCCTGATACAGAAACATTACACACATGTTTAAAAGAAATACAATATTTAGCTTTAATTCTCTACACGTGTTTACTTGACCCCAAATTTATGAATCGAGAATCGTGGGTGACCTCCATGACCTAGACAGACCACATAATAAGACATGCATCTACAGTTTAACATGGCTAGAGAACACAAATCTGTAGATATCTGTCATTTATTTTGTGTAGTTTCTTGATCAACCATGAAGATGTATGATGTAATGTTCTTTAAAAACAACAACAAAAAAAACAGTCGAGTCATAAAACATGCGTATTATTGTATCAGAACGAACTGATTCTTTGAACCGATTCTTCGAAGAACTGGTTTGTTCCGAGTGACGCATCATGGAGTAACCTGCACAAACACACTGATGCGCCATGAGGCTGATGTATATTATGATCGAGTAGAATCAAACCTTTTGCTGATATTTTAAAATAAATCTATATAGCACACCCATATTTTTGCAGAACTGTATCTTAATGGTGTTTCATTTTGAGCGAGTCGACTCTTTATATCGCCAGTGGTGTTAATCTTGTGTTGAATGTAATAAAAATGTTAATTCCGTTCTGGATTTCTTAGATTTAGATCCATAAAATGGAGCTGATGCAGGCGGGGAAAAACAAGCTTAAGAAAACTTTAGAATGAAACCAAAAAAATGAGTCTGTTTTCTTCTGGGTAATGATGAATAGTGGAATTGGCAAAACCTAGAATGTTATTTTGTTCATTAAAAGGTAGAGTAAGATTTAATGGAGCATAGAACAATCTCTGTTCATGATATTGTCCAGTGAGTCATTCAGCAACCAAAAGAGTTGACTCTTTGTTTAGCTGAGCTGAACGATCTGATTCACAGCATTCCTGACTCATGACTAGCATTCCTGGGACAGTTCCTGAGGATGAATGCAGATGAAGATTTTCAGAGAATGGGAAAGAAAATTAAACTCATAATAAGCGCAATAAAAATAAAATTTGAAATTCAATAGCGATTATTCAGAAATGATTCGTTTTTATTGTCATACTATTCATAAAATAATCCTTTTGACACACTTTATAGCTGTAGAAACAATTAAAAAACACCAATTTTTTTTCCTGTCTCTCAGTTTGCTCCTGAGGTTTACAGACGACACGTTCGACCCAGAATTAGCCGCAACGATCGGTGAGTCAGAGGATTCATTTATCCCATTTCCTGAATCAGCTTACAGTGTAACTGCTTCTGTTCCTGTCTGTGTGCACATCAGAGACACATTACACCAGTATACACCTTATACTTACATAAGATTCATGATTATGTTTTTCGTGTAAAAGCCACATGTGAAGGCAGAAATATTTCAGAATCATTAGCTTCTCGCACTTTCTGGATTTTAATTAACATAACCACAGACTAAACCGAGAACAACTGCCAGCTTCGTTTCGAGCCCAGATCAATGCTGATGTGAATAATTTAAACACTGAGCGCTCAGAAGGTTTCGACCAAATTGGTGAAGAGAAAGAAACGCTAGATATTAGAATAAACCTTTTTATTTTTTCTTTTACTTTTTATTTAATAAGAAGCACTTAGTTGATGTACCTGGAATCATTTGAGACTTCTAATATAAAAAGCTAAAAATAATTAAGGAAGTGATTTTATTTGACTTGTTAGAAGTAAATGGAAAGAAATGAGTTTTATGGCTGTGGACTTTTTAAAAGGCGTGTCTGTTTTCTAGGTGTGGATTTTAAAGTGAAAACCATAGCAGTGGACGGTAACAGAGCCAAGCTTGCGATATGGGTGAGTCTTACAGGCTGTATGCAGTAGTATAGCTTTAAAAGCAGGTAAAATATTGTTGGAATCATCCACTATTGTTTACGGAAGCGTTTTATTAATCCACTTTCAACAATCTCACATCCTGATCTGGAATTTGTCGTGGCAATCCGGCAGTGACTCATTTTACCCACAAGGCGTCGCTGTTGCTTTTTCACTGCTGTTGATATGACACAGTACGAGTCACACTCGAGCCCTGCATTCAGTTTAACACACACATCGTAATCTGACGAGTTTGTCTTTAATCTCTAATCTCTGTCTATCTAATTAATTAATTATTTATTTTATAATTTTTTTCAAATCCAGGACACAGCCGGACAGGAAAGGTTCAGAACTCTGACGCCCAGTTACTACAGAGGAGCACAGGGGGTAATATTAGGTAAGTGTCCGCTCCCCTCCTGCCCAACATGACATACACACTCTCATTTACTCACACACACTCACTCACACACACACTCACTCACTCACTCACTCACTCTCTCACACACACACACTCACTCACTCTCTCTCTCTCTCTCTCACACACACACACACACACACACACACAAACACACACTCTCTCTCTCTCTCTCTCTCACACACACACACACACACACACACTCTCTCTCCCTCTCACACTCTCTCTCTCTCTCTCTCTCTCTCTCTCACACACACACACACACACACAGTGTTCTAAATAGCAAGAGAACCTCCTGGTAGATGAAGGGTCTGGAATCAGCAGAGAACCACTGGGTGTTGAGGTTTTTTAGGCGACTGTAGACAGCATCTAAATCTCCAGGCCACATGTGTTTACAAGCGTCCACTCTGAAGCCGGCCACGCCCAGATCAATCAGCCTGTTCATGTATTCAGCCACTTTACCACGGACGTAATCTTTCTCCAGTGCCAGGTCCAGCAGACTGACCAGACGACAGTCTCTCACCTAATACAAATCACCATGGAAACATTCAGACCTGAGCATCAGGACAATTACAGATAATAAGTGTTACCCAAACTGCACCAGAGTTACCCAAACTGCACCAGTGTTACCCAAACTGCACCAGTGTTACCCAAACTGCACCAGTGTTACCCAAACTGCACCAGTGTTACCCAAACTGCACCAGAGTTACCCAAACTGTACCAGAGTTACCCAAACTGCACC
>JAOTRN010000022.1:1806661-1827799 GCA_028566695.1 Bagroides melapterus | reverse complement strand
GCAATATCTGACTCAATTATGTGCTGCCCGGCTGAGCATGAAGCCGAGATTCAGTGGAATGTGTGTGTGTGTGTGTGATGCTGTAGCCTTTACAGCAAGGAGTGTGTGAGCAAATGTGCTCTGTAACAGTGCGCCTGATGAAAATCGGAGGCGTTTTTAGACAACTGATTCAATTTGATTCATCTGATTCACTTTTATGATTCATCTGATTCACTTATATAATTCATCTGATTCACTTTTATGATTAATTGCTATTAGCACAGAATTGTATGCAACTTAATAGCAATACCTTATTCAGAATGAATGTATATTGTGTTGTAAACAGATATATAAAAGAAAAAAAACATACAATTTGTTTTATTTTCTTATTATTTTTTTTGTAGACAGCTGTTTATAGAGTGATTCACTTGACATACTGTATATTCTTAGTAACTGTGTGTTCAGGGTCAGGGTTGCTAAGACTAAGGCTGTTAGTTGTGTTTGTTTATATCTTGGGGAATATTCATTAAAAATATATTATAATAAAAATAAAATAAAATATATCTCTAGTTTCTAGAGCCGAAATAAACTGGAGTGATGTAGCTGAGGTGGAGGAATTATCCAAGCCCGAATTTACACACCATGCTGACTCTACTGGCATGACTGTCTACTTCTGGTTTATTTCCAGTTTTCTTCTGTCAAAGCATAAAAGCATCCACATTCCAGTGTAAACTCCTACACTTTCACATGTTACATGGGTAATAAGTTCAGCCGACCCTTAGAACCTTCCGGAATTCATTCATGGGACATTTTCCTGAAAGGTTCTGAAAGTACTGTATAAACCGGTCTGTCATGCTTTTTGCCAAACAATTGCATGCCTTGGCTGTCCTGTAGCACCACTCTGTAAAAAAGAAAGGTTTCTTCAAATGTTCTTCCTAAAGGATCTTTATATCATCAAGGCTTCCTAGATAGGTTTGTGGTCCTGTGAATAACGTTCACGATTTGAGAATCTACCCAAATACCTCTGGTAGAAATGTTATTAAAATTGTTAGCAGTATTTCTGTAAAAAAAACTCCTTCTGGTGTCTACAACAATCCTCCATCATTTATCAGCATCTGTCAGCTGGAGAGAGAGAGAGAGAGAGAGAGATCAGAAAGATAGAGTGGATAATAATTCAGACTGGATCACGCCACAGGCTCCACACACTACTACACAGAAGGTAGACAAATAGGTTTATTACAGAGTTAGTGCACTGCTGATCAAAGCAAAAAAAAGGTCTCTGTGGAATCCCAGACTTTTGGGTTTAACCTCACTAAAGGTCACAAGCATCAGACACTGAATGTACGCTAACAATCAATGAGAGACGGAAAGAAAAATCGAACTCATCCGCAGCAGATTCCTGAACACAGTTCCATCATTTATTAATATTTACGGTGTTTGACAGACACATCTATCCAGAACAACAAGTTACATTTATCACATATTCTTTGCTTTGATACAAGCAGTTAAGGGTTAAAAATTCACAAACTTCCTATATCAAATTTCTAAAATCTGATGATCTTTGAAACACTGTGAAAGTTCCGACAATGTGAACATCGCTTTGGAGCACGTGAAACATTTATCACCTATCACTTATGACCTTCCTGATGTGTCCTGATGTGACGTGACTGACTGCTCTCTCAGTCCCACCCTGCCATGATGAATGAAAACCCAGACCTTTGTGTAAGCTCCATCATGGTCCACATGGCAACCTTCAGAATGCCAACACTGACAGTAATATACTGTATGCTCTCATCATGTAGCTGGGATTAAATTACGGTACTAAAATATTCCTAAATTCAAGGAGGAAGCAGTGGGAGCCGTCCAGATGAACGTCTTAACCACGAGCAGCAAAATCCCGTCCTGTAAAATCAATGAATCTAATCGAAATCAAACAAAATCAGAGCAGACTGCAGACACCACAGTGCAAAAATATCTCGAACTTCTTATGATAAGGGATTTCTGATCCAACACATTCAACAGAACCCACAGCATGAGGTGTTCTTTGGCAGGTTTGTCAGCTGTAGCTGGGTGAAAAGAACATTGTAAAATTAACAGTTTTTCACAGTGATATCGTTCTACCTATTTACCGTGGAAAGACTTTCGAGAATTTGAAGTATAGGCCAAGAACAGAAGAGCAGAAAAGACAGGTTTATTTTTACTATTGCTAAAAATTTCCTAAAAATGGAATTCAAATTTGCAGAAAAATCCCAAGGCTAGTTGAGGACAAGAATGAAAACGAAAACATTGCTGGATTCCTTCCCTGCGTGGGCTAGTAAAAGATTGAAAATATCAAATGTCAAGCTGTAAATATGGTTTTTACTCTCAACTTTGCGTGACAGGATTTATTTAACTACCGTAAGTATCGACAGTGATGTAGAGGTCTTAATAAACACCTCTTCCACAATGTCCAAAAACTGTGAAAAATAAAAGAAGAAAAATCCAGGAATATCAAACATGTCTTCAGGCTTGTGGTTCATCTGATCTTCCCTCAGAAATCAGGTCTGGAAAGAAAAAAAAAACCAACAAGACAAATGGCAATCCTGACACACTTCTATTACAAGAACATCTGCTCTCCTAATCCCATGGTGCAGTCCTGAGCTCTACTGGGACATTTCTCCAATCTTGACAAGAGATTCATTAAAGACCTGCCTGTAACTGGATTGCGTCGTCCCGGAGGATTTAGCTGAGCTACCTTGATTCAGGAGTGAAGTGTTTTTAGACACTAACAGCTAGCGTAGAGTGCAGAAACGCTTCACGTGTTAGCAGAGATGAAGTGAGCTTCTCCCTCCTGACGTTTATCAGCTCAACGCACACTAGACACTTTTTCAGACCTCAGTGTTTCTGCGCTGCTTCGCCTCCGTAAACGTCGCACGTGCTGCGAAATATACATCCGTGACCACGTTTCTAGGATATAAAATGTGATTTAATGCAAACGAATCGCTAGTCGGATCAATGAGATTCCCATAAAGAGGGGAGCGCAATCAATCAGGCCGATAATTCACCGAGCGTGAGCTGACACGTGGAGGAAGCAGATACAGACGTGACACATTTAGAAATCGCAAGCACGGCTTAAAAAAGAAATCATGCTTATTATACATTTAAAGTTACATTGAACAATCTCTCTCTCTCTATCTCTCTCTCTCTCTGCAGCCCAGACTCCCCAGGTAGTAAATATTGTGTGATGAGGAAGAGCAGGCTGGTGGTTGGGAATTGGGCGTCGGTGGAGCTACAGTTCTTTACTGTACACGTGCCAGCTGTGGTACTTGTGACATCACCAGCATCCAAACGTTCAGTAGACGAAAACGTCTGCAGCAGCTGCACCATGTTGTTTAGAGACCTGCGTTTTTCAGAATGATCTATTCACTCAAACTCCATCGTTCCATCTCTTTACACGACATGAATAATTATAAACAGCAAGTCCCAGCAGATTGCTACACCACCACCGATAAAGATATTAATCACAGATTACACCAGTTTGCTTTTATCGCTCTGACTCTAAGTGTCTCAAAATCCCCTCAATCTATCCCTTAGGACTCATAGCCATGTTTCTTTGTCCAAATGAAGCTACATTAGCATACGGCTTGCATAATTCGCCTCCTCGAGTCCCAGACGGTTGATTGGAGCGCCAAGCCTACAGGAACTCATGCAAGAAATTAGAGTGTAATCACAGACTAGAACACACCACTGGGAATGTTTTAGATGAGTGTAACTTCTCTTTATTTTGGGAAGCATCACTGTGGACCACGATGACCAAAAACAGAGGAGCTGGGCCCGTTTACGGTGACTCATTACTGCACAGGAATATCTCATCCAGTTCTCTCTGAATGACCTGAACACACTGGACCGTAGGAAGGGGTAGGGCATTTTTTGGCAGAGGCCCTTATCCAGAGCAACTTACATTTTATCTCATCTTTACTGTATATGAGCAATGGAAGATTAAGGGCCTTGTTCAAAGGCCCAGCAGTGGCAGGTTGGTGGACACGGGATTCGAACTCACGACCTTCCAAATTGGTAATCCAACACCATAATCACCAGGCTACCACATATATAACCATGATCACTTCAGTACTAAAAAAGCAGCGACTATAAATGGAAACAGGGTGTCGAGCGTTCCAGTTTATCTCCAACAGCACATGTCACACATAACACACATGTTAAAGCTTTTAATTGAACCTCGGGAGCTGGGGCTTATCGAGTACACCACCTGTTCAGAGGGTAGCAGGAGAGGAGCCTGCAGCTCAGATCCTGTTTAGATGCAAGGAATGTTGCGAGTTCCAATTCATCACGTTCCGAACGGTTCCAGATATATTCGAGTGTTGGACATCAGCCCAAGACAATGATGTAAGATTATATCCAGTTATTTTTAGCTTGTAGCCATTATTCAGACCTGCATCCTAAAGAAACAGGGTCATAACTATAAATATCCAAATTGCCCACGATTGTACTTGGAGCAAATATGACTGTGTAACTTTGACTTAGAAAAACAGTACAGAAATATGCAAGACTTCACAAAACACACAGCCTAGTATAATATTTCTGACAGTAACGTTCGTAATATCGTAAACTCCAGTCTCTGGCTTAGACGCTGACTTCACCCGGACCTGGCAAACAGGCTCTGCTTTATTGTCTTTCCACCTGAATCACTCACTTCTCATGAACTGACACATTAGAGCAGGATCTTTAACGTGGAGTCGATACTTGTTTCTTCGGGGGAAATTCATGAGAAGCGAGTGATTCACGGGGGAACACAATAAAGCTGAGTCTGTTAGCCAGGACTAAGTGAGAACTCAGTCTCTGCCACTCATTGATCTGAGAACAGAGATAGAGAAGTGGGACGTGTTAGATTTACGTGCGCTGGCTGAAGGAGCGAATCCACAGGACAGCTCTCATCACTGAGCCCGAGGTTCCTTATCAGCATAATGCTAGGAAGAAAAGAAAATTAGCAAAGCATTAAACTGACATGAACCTAAAACAACATATTTAGTGTCCTAAAAAAATGGACAAGTAACATCTTTTGGGTTAATTTAGAGAAATGGAACTCGATGGGGTTTATAGTCTATTAATATGAAGGTGAAGTAGCTGATTTTCTATTTTTTAGAAAATAGGCAGTACATGATTTAAAAAAAAAAAGTAAGCTGTGGCTCCAGCAAGAGTGAGTCAGATGGCTAAAAATATTCATTTGGGAAACTGCATTAAGGTCTTGAGTGCTTGTTTGTGTTTATTTGTGTTAGTTAACACTCCTTCACCCAGACCCCATCTTTTTTGGAATGGAAAAAAAAATTGCAAAAAAAGTAACAAGAAATTCAGTAAAACCAGAATAAACCTTGGCAGGACTTTTAGCTGGAAACGGAATCAGTTTGAGCTGAATGTATTCGTGGATATTCATGTGTTATTACTTCCTAATTAATCCTATAATGTAGTACATTTATTTCATCTGAACGAAGGCCTGTTTGTTGAGTATCACAATAAATAAATAAATAAAGATCCATCCTGCTGTTTGGGAGCTGAGGTCACTTATTGAAGTGACTCTCTGGAAAACGGATCACAATCACTAGTGCACCAGGTATCTACTGTAGGTCTCTAATAAAAGGTCTGCCTGACTTCTTGAATGCTGCCTCATGCTCTCACATGCCCTGGTCTGTAGCAGGGAGCATCAAATTCAGGGCATGTCCAGTAAAATCTCGAACTGCTGCACAATTTACAGCATGGCCTCAAGCTCAGTTCTAATTACAGTCGATTTGCCCATCGCAGCATGCAACCGTTCAGGGCTCCTGCTGGCCTGGGACCAAGCAACTGGGCAGACCTTATTACGAGGCCAGGAAAGTGATATCCAGAGACCGAATACTTGATATCTCCTACAATGATCTTTATCAGTGGGGTTTTGGTCAGCTGGGTGTTGATAAAATAAGGTTTTCTCTCAGGATTTCAAAGCCACAGCGTTGGTGTTTCTACTAGAATCCCTTGAGAAGAAATCAAATTTTCTTAGGATAAAATCTACAAAAGAGTTACAGTGTCACTTGTAAAGATTTGTGGTTCCACTGAGCTACACTTTGGGAAATGATGAAACTAGTAAATCCTCCAGGATTGAGTGTTCTATACATCAGTAACTATCAGTAAACCCCCAACAACCCTCTACCTCCCTCAACAACACCCAGCAACCTTCAATAACCCCAGCAACATCCATTAACCTCAATAACCCAAACACCCAACAAGCCTCAATATTCCCCATTAACCCCTAATATACTAAAATAACCCCAATATTTCCCATCTTAACTGACATGTTGCTAATGATCTCATTACCTGATGGAAATAGACGCTCACATCGTACAGTGACAACATTACTTAGGTGTAGGTCTGAAGCTCTGAGTAATGTGTTGAGCTGCCAGAATAACAGCCTTAATTGTGCCTTGGCACAGATTCAGCACATCTCTTAGTTACTTGACCATGTGACACGATTTTGCTGCATCACAAAATCACATTTTAATATGCAAATGTCCAAATGGACATACGGCACCAGCGTACAGAAGGAGAGGACAGATGAGGAGGGAAAACACGAAAAAATTTTCAAACTAAAAGCTAAAACTGTCCCTAGCGCCTATCGCTTCTTATCCTCGGGAGACTCATTCACACCGGCTATTTCCATCAAAGAACTGCTGACGCTGGTCCGCTGTGAGCGGCTAGGCTGAAGATAAACAAATCAGTTTTTAATGCTTCCATTTACTGGCTACACAGTTCCCATAAGTAATGATTAAAAGCACAAAACAAGCAGAGCAGAGGAAAGAAGAAGTTAAGTCAAGGATGTAATAGCTTATAACCCGAGTCATGTTGATCGCAGGGAGCGACGTCTCAGATCTCAGGGGCCCCCGATGTACCACACTAATTATATCGTTACAACTACAGACTGTGTGAAAAGGATCCTAATGCACAAACCTAAACAGAACAAGTACAACAGCAGACACCTATACAGGTACGGCACAGTGAAGTGGCCGCTAGCACAGTAAAAGTCACTCATTTGTCACTAATTTGCATCTGTGAATTTTTCATGGCAAATTAAACATTTTCATGTATTTTAATACGAAATTATTAAGACCAATGTAATTTATTAATTTTGTCATACAAATAAACTGAATGTAAATCAATAGAAATGTCCTCACGTACGTACAGTACAGCCATTACGACACGCTATAGGCTGGAGGTAGCCAATCATAGAGCAGTAACAGTTTTGCCTAGCTGCCGATTGGCTGGTAGCTACGATGATTTGAATGTTCAAATACCCAGTAGGCGATACTGTACTCTATTTTTAAGTCAAAAATTAATTACGTCATTTCTTTTTTTAAGGGTAATGTATTAAGATAACTTTTAAATGAAATGAAAGTGTTTTGGAAGCATGATTGGTGGTTTAAACTCTAAAAATAAGCCTTTACAATACAGTGTTAGCAATTTTTAGTGACTTAGTAATTATGGGTCCTGGAACATAACCTCGCGGATGTCTGAGGTATTACTGTATATTCATCACGATTGGTTTAACAGATCATGACATGAACGAACAGGTGTACAGGTGTACCTAATAAAGTGCTCCGTGAATGTAAGCTCGTGTAGAACTTTCTGACACGTATAAAATCAATAACTCATAACATTAACGCCCACAGTGCAGCTGATAATCATCACGGAAGCGTGCAAATCACTTGACCTTCCCCCTTTAAAAAAAAGGTTCCCGGTTAATTAGAACCGACATGCTACGATGATCTGGTAGTAATCTACTGAAGGAGCTTTCAGCGGATCTCTTCATGAGCCACTGATACACTTCACTAAATGAATTAACTCGTTGGGAGATTAATCACTCAAAGACTAAGCCTTACGTCTGATCCGTCTCCCTTTCCTAAAAAGACAGCTCTTTATCTTTCTTTTTTTTAACTTAAGCTGAATTTGGGGAAAGGTGCAGAAGCCTGAGAGCGAGCTGGCAGCCATCTCCTTTTAGCTAAATATGCTAATGGACTTTAACTAGCACCGTGTATGCTAGCGGAACTAGTTAGTTCACTCAGTATGTCACTGAGCTCTTGCCTGTAAAATCCAGGCTTAAAGGCATCACCGTTTGATTTCAAGCATTAATTTCACTATGATTTTAATCTCAATAATACAATAATACAAAGTTTAACAAAATACTAGGGGAAAAGTAGTAAGTCTAGATTAATAGCTATTTATATACTGTACAGTGTGTGTGTTTATCCCCATTGAGCAAGTCTGAGTTGACTCTGACGGCTGTGGCAAGGAAAAACTGCCTTAGATGGAAGTGGTAGAAACCTTGAGAGGAACCAGACTCAAAGGGGAACCTCATCCTCATTTGGGTGACACTGGAGGGGGTTTATTAAAAATATTATTACATTTACATTTGAACAATAAATCATCTGCTAGCTACAGCCATGTTGGGTCTCTGATTAAATAGTGATACCTAGTGCTCAAAAGCAAGAACAAAAGTAACAATAGGTCAAGTATGGTGGCTGGAGGCAGAATGGGTATGTTCTAGGCATATTCTTTCATAGGGCCCAAAATTGCTAGCGGTGCCCCTGATTGGGGATTGTGTGGGGTAAAATGTTAACAATAATAATAATTCCTCCAATAAAAAAGGTGATTACTGATAATAATAGTAATATTCTTACAAACCTGAGGACAGATTACTGTGGAGGAGGAATTAAAATCTACAGGCCTGCAAGTCTATAAGCTTCTAATAACCTTGGATTCGTAATTTTAAATGCCCCTATAAAAAGAAAATGTGGGTAAATACACACAGCTGATTGTGATTTATTAACAACATCTTGAGTATAAAAGGCTTTGTGGTGATGGCTCCTGTACAGAGCTCCTGCATTCTGTAATTCTCCTGGTGACGGTTATTAATATTTAGCTGCGCTGAAACAATAGCACAGATCTGTAAGACAAATGGGCCGAAGTCGTGGACTCTTCATCATAACGCCTGCATACAAAGCTACAAGAAGGCAAGTGACTCACCTTTTGTGGGAGTAAATATAAAACCAACCTTTTTTTGTTTGTTTTGTTTACAGAGTAGAAAGTAGCCACCAAAATGATCAATCTCCTTTAATTAAACAGAGTTTGGTCAATTAACCCTTAACTCGCTGACTTGTGATTAAAATGTAACGTATGTGTCGTAATAAAGTCTTTCTTGTGAAATGATGTATTTAAACATGCACAAAGGACAAAGACGAGATTATAGAAAAAGATAAAAATTGTTATTTTTTAATAAAAATATGTATTTATATTTATATATACTGTATAGAAATTTGATATCTGCACGAACAAGACAGTAAAATACATGAAGAAAGGAGGAAGATGGTAAAGCGAACAGTACGGCATGATAAAGCTGGAACAGGAGACCGGCGCGTGAAAACAACACCACAAGGTCATTTCAGTCTCATAAATACAGCATAATGGAGGCTAATTAATCTGTTTGATCAGGGTGTCTACGTGCTTATTGTGATTATTCAGGGCTGGAAACTGACTCCAACATAATACACGTTGTCAGGGGAATAAAATGAGTCCAAGACTGAAGGAGTCGCTGCACAATGGCTGTGAGATTGCTTTTTATGGGGTTGATTGTATGCTTCAGCACTGCTCCCTAACAGCTACGTCCAAGCGATTATTACCGTGAAGCAGGGAGAAAATATCTCTGAGGGAACTGGAAGAAGTGATTTTTAACATCTCAGGGTGTCAGATCACTTCCTGTGATGATATAGAAGTGGTTGGGAACACTTTAACCAACACGACGCGTTCACATACAGACTGTAACCATGACGAGTCCTAAGCTAACATCGTTAGTACCCGTTAGATTAGCTTGGATATCATCAATAATGCAGACGAATTAAAGATCGATGTAGCTCTAGTGTGGAGAATGTTGTTTTAAATCTAGAGACAAAAAAAAATGTTGTGTGCGGATTATAGACAAATCCCCATATCCCCCACCCACCCCCAACTTGTGATGTCAGAAAAATAAGTGCTCAACATCACGCTACGAGGTTCCACTGTGCGATTAAATTGTTTACCAAAGGGTTTACATTTAATACATTTACTGGTCACTTAAAAAACAAAAAAAAAAAAGTGTGAAAGCAGCCTAAGATAAGTGCAAACAATAAACACTGATCCTGGTGTAACAGAGTAGTGTGAAAGAGCGTGGAGTCGTTTCTCTGTTCTGACAAATGAAGAAAACTTCATAAGAACGAGAGTGAGAATGTAACGTAACTGTAGTTTAGCTCATATCGTTTCATATAAAGTGTGTTGACACGATTTAACAGCTGCCCCTTAATTATACTTAATAATATAATTCACTTAAATCAGTTTTTAACAAGTTTTCAGGACTTTTCTTAACATATATAAAGGAACCGTGTCAGTTGTATTGACACGCACCTCAGAGATAGACGTACGGCTGGAGACGTACGGCTGGAGTATTCCTTTAAGGCCACTCGATTGTGCTTCTGAAAACTGCACCATATTGAAGCATTTAAGTTCTGTGCTGCGTGAATACGCTGTCCACGGAACGGGTCAGCTGGAGGAGACGTACAGACGTACGACATAGCACACGGAGGCACGTGGAGGAAGTGTGAGCAGTCTTTTGGCCTTTAGGTTTAACCCTGTGTTCACACTAACAAAAGACATGTCGAGATGAAGGGCCAATCTGAGCTAATCTGTTTTGTTTTGTTGTTTTTTTTTCTGATGGACAAAACGGCACAGTTGGAATTTTGTGGACGTCAAACAAACCAAGCTGTAGTTTTGTTTAACATTGACTTCAACCAATCACTTCGACCTGTTGACATCAGTGTATCCCCAGAGCACTCGTACTGAAGTAGCATGTATGAGCAGCTAGCTATAGTTAGCTAGTCAAAATACTAGCTAGCTGCTTAAAGTTTTAATAAATCAAAATTTCATATTTATGAACTGAAATGTGCAACGATAAATACATAAAAACTATTACGAGCGCTTGGGTACGCAACTGACGTCCTCTACAGAAAGTGGGAGGAGTCACTGATGACATCAGGTATTTGCAAATTCCTGTCAATAGTTAGTGCAAACACGGGGCCAGGAAATCTTGAACGTATTTATATAAATATATAGATATGAATAAAGACATAAAGAACAGGGGAAAAAAAGAATTAAAGAACACAAAACAAACAATTTCAATAAACTTGTTGGAGTCAACTGAAATAACATACATTAAAAAAAGGGCCATCTAACACAAATAAACATATAAACTCTGATAATATTTACACCTCTTTAACACTATCTGAGTTCCCATCTAATAATCTCTTTTTATTATTTAGCAAATAAAGCTCTGTATAAAATAACAACAACAAAAAAAAATACATCGTCATCTTGAACGGACCAGCAGCACTTTGGTTTCGACCTTTTTTTTTCCCTGTTCAAGACCGAGAGCAAATAAAACTCAATGGACTGTTGACCTCTGAACTCAGAAGTGCACCTTGAGAAGGGCTTCTGGAGGAAGACGCTCGGTTCTGAGGACACGCACGGACACCACGAGTCCCTCGGAATAGCAGAGAGAGGGAACTCGAGCTTCCTTGTGTTATCTAGATACCCTGTTCAATCTCTGCTGAGGGGAGGATGAGAACGAAGATGAAGACGTGCTCGTCTGTGGAGTTTCTTCATCGCCTGTGAAAGAAAAAAACAAAAACAAAAACGAAGAAATGTGTATTAGACTACGGACCTCAACTGCTACTCCAATTGTTGCAGCGCAGCACTCAAAAAAATTATGACGTAAAAAAGTGCTGTGGTATAAGAGGAATAAAACACTTTGGGAGGCCACGTTATTGGAAAATAATCAACTCTGGGCTGTTACACGACCTGCTCCATCAGACTACACTGATGTTGATTATTTTCCTATAACAGCATGACCTGGTGTGTTTTAGTCCTTATATAGCGTCTGCCATAAATCTCTCTCTCTCTCTCTTTCTTTCTCTCACTCCAGAATAAAAGTCAGAGCTCAAAAACATTAGCTAGGGTAATATTTTCTTCAAACATCACAAGGGAAAAAAAATAAACAGGACAGAGAGCTTTCCAAATTGCAAGTGCTGCATTTTTGACTCAAAGTAATACAATGAAATGTGCTGACTTTTTTTTTCTCCTGGTAAACAGTCCTTTGTGGGAGTCAGCACACTGTGGAACGGAGCACACAGATGGCCAACTGGGACGAACTGAAAGCAATAAAGTTAGAGCACACGAGACAGAAAGGTCTCCAGAAGCATTATAGTGAAGCCTTTAAGGGTACAGACTGAAATTAAATTAACGCTGCACTGCTGTGCTGACGAGTTACTCAGTGTAATTTTAGGAAGAGGCAAAATGGCCAAAGAGACCAGACTTTTGTGTGTACGCGTTACTGATTTTGACAGAGATTCTAAAGTTCTGACCAATCAGATGTCAAGAATTCAACAGTATTCTGGTGACATGACAAGATACTGTTGATTAAGGAGGACTTCAGTAAAGTATAGGGATTAAATAAATATAGCTAGTATGAGGTGTCATATGTAAGGTGGCTTTACCTCTGTTTGACTGAGCCGTAAGAGTCTAAAATCTGAGTGCTGGCCAGCTCCAGGTTCCAGTCACACATCTCCAGGATCTTATGACACTCCACCCTGGACTTCAAACCCAGACAGAAGAGCTGCTCCACCTGTGAAGGCACAAAAAGGAAATAGTGTGAAATACTGATTTTACATTTGACGTTACGGAGAAAGAATTCCATTGTCTCACTTATCGCCTAGCTTTGCGTTACAGATACACTGAATGATGAAAAAACACCTTCAGATAGTGCACAGCCTTCTGAACATTCCAGCTATGGTTCTGCAGCGCCGTGTGACACTCCTCAATCGTCACTCCGTGCACCGCCTCCTGCACCTGAAACCGAACAAAGCCATATATAAATAAAAGACTAAAAATTTTAATCCAATCTATAAACGTATAAAGTTCTCTCATTACTTACCAGTTTAACTCTTTCAGGATTAGCCGCTCCCTCCGCCCTGCTGCATGACCCATCGGTGCTGACTTTGGTCAGACTGAGAGAGTTCCTGTTGCCTGCTCTGGTTGGAAGACTGCTGTTATTATTGCAGGAAAAGTTTGATTTTGTGTCTCCTTGCTGTTGCACCATGGGTCTGACTGTCGCCGTGTTCACTGGCCTTCTTTCATCCGCTTCAGCCTCTCTGAAGAGTTTGTCATAACGGTCCAAGTACGTAGGCCTCTCAGGCAGCAGGTAATAGTGTGTGTTGCTCACTTTTTTGCCGTCCCGTACGATGGGCAATATGCAGGGTCCTTTGGCTGATTCCTTGTCTTTGCCCTGGGCCTGGATAACTTTGGGTGCAGCGTATTTGGGGTCAGAGGCAAAGCTCTGTGTAGTGGGCATCAACTTGCCCGGTGAGGTGGAGAGGTAGTGTGTGATACGATTCATGGGGCTGGGCGTACGAGAGCCCGGCTGAGACAGCGGATCCCTTGGGGGGATCTGAGGCGGACGCTCCTTCTCGTCCTCGCCGCACGAGGCTGGCGAGAGGTCACGTGACCAGCGGGCACAGTCGCTTCCTGTGCTTTTTGGAGGTCGAGGTGGGATCGGGACTCGAGGTGGGACCTGGGGCTTATCCTCGCAGGTCGACAGAAAGATCTGGCGGTATGGATCGGGACTTACTGATCCTACGGGTACGTTCAGACGCTTCATGCACTCGTGCTGTAGCTCCTGGAAGATCTCAGCTGACTGTGAGAAGGTGCGAGAACGACTCTGTCTGCTGGGGGGGAATAGATCATCCTCTACTCTGAGTTTATCGTCATACGCAGGAGTGCAAGGGGCACGAGGAGAGCCGGGTTCATCAGGAACTCTTATCTCTGTGCTGTTGATCGAGCTCACCTCGATGTCGTCTTCATCCTGTGCTACATCATCATAAGCTGGAGGAGGAGGGAGAGGTCTCGAGTCCCAGTCTACCACCGGGGTGGGGTGGAGTGGCCGAGGCAGAGACCGGAACGGACTATGGGGTGGGGTACAGTCCAAGATATTATCTGCTTCCAGGACCAGTCTAGACAAACTAGGGACCTGGGACTCTACAACAGGAGAGGGGGTAGTAGAGAACATTTCTTCTCCAAAGTCTATAAGAGAGACCTCAGTGGGAATACCACCTGCTGGAGTTCGGAGGCCATAAACAGACCGATCGCTTAGCTTGGTGGCTGAAACCCAGGCTGATGGCTTCAGCTTCAGGCTCTTTGTGGTGGGCTTTTTTAATGAGAGGCGCCTCAAGCCTGAGGACGTCAGGTCTTCATCATCTGTAACTGGGTCGTAGTTTGGCTCTGAGGGTACACAAACATATAGAAACTTACAGGAGGAACAGGAGAGCTTAATGGCGAACAGCTAACGGCTATAAAAGAATACATAAATACATACATACAGCAAGAATATCTAAATTCACTAGAACAAAAAATATACCATAACATCCTGCTGCAAAAACTCAAATAAATCTAGAAGTAGGGACATTGAGCTCAGAGTACATCTTAAGACCTGAGGGAACAATTCCTGTGGATTTATTATTCATGTCAACCCTCGGAGGAGTGTAAATTGAAGACAGAAGTTTGTAAAGAGGAAAGGAAGCAAGCCTGAAAAGGGCAAAGTGTAGAAGCAAGGAGGGATGGAGCGAGGGACCAAACTTACTCTTCACGAGCAGAGCAGGTTGAGGGGGCCGAGGGGGAGGATTCTCTGTGTGACAGCGGGTCGAGAAAGGAATAAAAAAAGAGAGCGCAGACAAAGAACATGCAGGTGCAACCAAAGAAGAAAAGTCAAAGGGGAGAACGTTAGAGATTGTGAAAAAAGCAGCATCAGCTAATGCGAGTTAATGCACTAAGCTGAAGATTACAACGTACTTTTGGCACGCCCAGGAAGTTGTGTGGGCCTGGGTGCATTCAGATCCAGCCCGAGGACATCCGGAGGATCCATAGGGTTCCCCAGATACAGACTGTGGAGAGAAAGAAATGATGATACGAGACCTCAAACCACTAGGTGGGAATCAGAAAACATCTGTAGCGGTATGCTGCCCTCTAGTGGAGCGTCTGATAGCTGGAGCTGATTTTTTCTGCATTGAGTCTGCATTTGAAATAATTAAAAGGAACTCAAAAAGGAAATATAGAGATATAAAATATAATCCGTGGTGGAGATGTCTGTCTGGCCTACAATATCCTCCCTTTGCTAAAATTGATTACTCTTCATACTAATATGATTTATTATTTTATACAGATCCAAATCCTATCCACACGAATACACAGCAGCAGGCTCAGGATGAAACCAAGGTCAGTAGCTGTGAGGTGCCAAGTCTACCAGCTTCCATTAGTATATTAATTTAACTCCACAGATTATATTTTCATAGTAATCACCTGTAATATCATCACAAAAGCCTGGGAAAGTTTTTAAAAAAATCAGCCTGAGTGTAATATATTCATAATCTGGCCTAGATTTTGACCTGGAAATGATCTCCCTAATCCCTATATTTGTTTCAGTGAGGAACCGTAGATTACTCTAGAGGAATGAAATTCTGTACGCTATGTAGGTTATGTGTCGTGTGTCTTACTCGTCTATCCGATCCGGAAAGCCCCAGCAGCGGTGAGGGTTTGTGTCTCCATGGCCCGTGTGGATGAAGCTGTTCTTCAGTGGCCGGCTGATATCATGAGCCGACAGTCCAGCTACGGAGGTAACCGTGTTCCTGGGGAACTGCCCCACCTTCAGCGTGCGCTTGTTTTGCCCTCGCCACCAATAATTCTCCGCCCTGGGCAGTAAAACAGCATGCAAACCATCATATAGCAAAATATTATTGATATTGTGATAAATTACTCATCAGGACCCCATGCTGTATCTAAATCTTTTGCCTTATACCACATCTCAGTTCTGATTGGTCAGAACTAGTCATCATCTCTTTACTCCCACACCTGCCCTCGATGATGGTGATGACGTCGTTCATCTGGATGTGCAGTTTGTCCGGCTCGTCGAAGTCCTGCAGCGCCCTCATGTCAGTCGGCATGGTCTCCACCAGGAACTCTCTGAGAGCCACGAATGTAGGCCTGTCATCGGGTTTCTGTGCCCAGCACTGCAGCATGACATTATAGATATCCTGGGGACAGTCCTCGGGCTTCGGTAGCCTCTCACCTTCCTTATCTATCTTATGAAGGATCTGAGTGATGCACACAGGTACTGGTTAGTGTTGCTCTGAATGATGATGGGGAAAGATGGAGAGCTGTAAAGGTTCTGTGTACCTGACTGCCGTTGAGACCGAGCCATGGCTCTTGACCATAGGTGCACATCTCCCACAGGGTCACCCCGAACATCCATGTATCCGTGGCGTGGGAAAAGGTGCGTGTCTTCAGGCTCTCTGGGGCACACCTGACAAACACACACAATGCAAACTTACTACATTACTACCTTTATGAGCTTTGAGGTGTGTGTGATTATTTATACAAGCTAAACTTTAAGGAATAAACTTCCATTACTCGTTATTAACATTAACATTGATTACAACTGCCACTCCAGTAGAAGAGCAGACACTTTTAACGATCGGCACACAAATACTCCTCAACGTTCATTAATACACGTGGCGAATGCACAGAGGTGGCCATTTTCCCAGTGTGTCCTCTCACTCACCAGGCAAAAGGGACTTTACGGTGCTCTTGCATGACATAATGATCGTCGTTGTTTGGCAGCGCCCTCATCAAGCCGAAGTCTCCGATCTTAACAAGGTCGCTAGAGGCCAACAGGATGTTGCGTGCAGCTAGGTCGCGGTGGATGAAGCGCCTGGTCTCCAGGTAGGACATACCGTTAGCAATCTGGATGGCGTATTGGCAGAGTGTAGAGATAAGGAAGTGGCCCTGGGTCTTTCGTAAGCGATCCAGCAAAGAGCCGAGAGGAGCCAGCTCAGTCACCTGGAAGGGAAAATAACAAGGGGGAAAAGATTGTAAGATCCAACACACAGCAAATTAAAGAGAAATTCAGAAAATAAACATAGTGACGATGATGTCAGAGGAAATGCGATTGTAGAATATTAATATCCATCGAATGAGGGTGAAAACTTTTGATTCGTTTTCCTAGTATATCTGTTCATTACAAATAAACTGAATCGAAACCCTAAAACACACACTGATCCATGCACGGTTCGGTTTACCATCTTCATGGGGTGTGTGAGGACGACTCCGTAGAGGCGGATGAGGTTCTGGTGGTCGAGCGAGTGCATGGCGTTGACCTCACGGATGAAGTCGTCCAGAGCGTCCGGCTGGTTCAGGACGTCCGTCTTTAGACATTTCACTGCCACGTTCAACTGGAAAAAGGAGGGATAAATGGAGTAAGACTGATATGGCAGAAAAATAGATATATCTATATAATTACTCTAGAATGTTTTTAAAAATTCATTAATTGGACAAAAAAATAAAAAGTGTAATTACTTGATAATTACCACCCACACTACCTTAGTTTTTCACCCTCTCCCCCTCCTCTCACCACTTTTCCCCCTGGAGTGACCCACTCTCCACGCTTCACCACGCCGAACGAGCCGTCTCCGAGCTTCTCACACAACACCAGCTCCTTCTCGCTGATCAGGCAGGTGAGAGCTTGCTGCTGGCCATCCGTAGGAGGAGGAGTGCTCGAAAGTTTCCGGAAAGTGCTGGTCGCCTGTGGCTGGAAATCCCCGTCTGGCCTCTTACCGCTGAAGACCTGAGAGAAACATGACTTGAACTTATCGGCACTGCTGATCAAGGAACAAACAAAATCAATGGTGTCGTAATCATGATTTTAATTGGAGGAGAAGGTTGGAGAAGGTTGGAAATTGTTGATTCAATGTTTACTCTTGAACAACACAAGCAGTATGATGATGCAATTTAGTCCACAAACATTTCCACAATCGCTTTTTTTTGTGTGCCTGATATTATAGATGATGAGAACAGTGATGAGCAAGAGCCAATCACAGGGGGCAAAAAAACCCTCAGAGGATGAAGTGAGAATAGTGAGAATAGTGAGAATAAACAGAATAAAGGACATTCAGCACATTCTGTCTTGAGTGACCGCTAACCTCTGGCTCGAGAAGAAACGCTTATTTGAGGTTAAGTCTTAAAGTCGTTTCTTCTCACTTACTTCTTTTTCTCATTTTGGCAAAGATGCATGTTAAAAAGTGCTTTTTTTCCTCTTCTACTTCATCTATGAACTGCAAAATCTACTGAGCAGTGAGCAGTTCAGCTATCCCTGGATTTCTAGGAAAGTAAAGGAAAGAAAGCATTTATTATTCCTTATTAGACAGCAGGGGATATACTGACTGCCTTTCTAGATCCAAAAACCGAGATTATTGGCTGTGTTTCATAGTGAAAGGTGCCTTTGTGAGCAGAGCGGGTGCCACTGAATCACACGGGCGGTAGTAATCATGGAAAGAACCAATGAGGCCAGATAGCAGAGCTCTCTTTTCAACTCGCTATCAGCTCTTCAGTCACTTTGTATGAGGAGCCTGTGGGTCGGATCAGGAGAGGGAGGCTATCCGAGCCGCGGTGTGGGTAGAGGAAACGCAGACAGCAGGCTGGGAGGTGGGTCAACCAGAGTGGATAAAGACAAATAGAGAACAAACGGAATTTATAGAAAAGAAACTGAGATACCAAGTTTACATCATTTAGCCATAGCCATGCTAGCAAACTGGAAAAATCATGTTGGTCGTCTTGGGACAAACTGATACTACCCTTCATGATGCTCCCTCTCTATTTTCATTCATCCGTTTCCTTTGTAGAATACAAGTTCAGCCCAGACTTGTCTATCCCTAGCCACAGATTCCAGCTCCTACATTCATAGATGGTCCCAAGCTAATCATACAATCGTAAACATTTTTTTCAGCAGCAGGTTCTGGGTCTGCCCTGCAGTCTCCGTCCAGATCTGATGTTCCTCATACAGCTCTGGACCATGCTATACTAAACTGGCTTCTCCTCATTTGCAGAGGCATTAATCTATGACTCTCTTGGCTCTTAAAGTGGCTCAGACTCACAAAGATCCCTGAGGAGGAACCTTGGGTAATTTCTGCCACATGTACTCATGACCTTATTCCTTCGTTCATTACTCAGATGTAGTGAGGTTAAGGATGTAAACTGACCAATAAACTGCTGACTCAATCAGTTTGACAGTCTCACAATGTCACGATCCTTTGGTTTGAGCCTGTACTTGGGATCTCATCTGTGTTTTGTTTGTTGTCTCAGCAATAAACTTTATAGTTTCATCCAAGTACTCTGGTATCTTCCGACCCATGCTGGTAAGTGAACTGGATAATGAAAATAGCCCCAAATTCTGTGCAAGGTTTTTGCCCTAAGACCAGTGTTCCTGGAATTGACTATAGATCCAATGGAAACCCTGAACAGGATAAAGATCAATAAATAACTTAAACTCCTCCATCACAGGAAAGGTCTCCTCCCTTCATTTGGAATGAGTATCCCATTCTTTTCTAGGGAAGCTCTTTAGCCTCAACCATGGTGATGCCCTAAAGTAGTGTTCGTAAACTGATTCCTGGAACCGGATCAGACGACTTTCTGCCACAGCAGAAGATTGTGGTGAGAAATGGAACGGAAGGCAGGAAAAAAATCCCTTAAAGGCCAGAATGATCGAGTTGTGGCAGCATCTCGGTTTGATATTTCATCACCGCCCAACATGGCTTGCAGGAATCAGAAAAAAATGCCAAGACAAATAAAATAGTTTCAGAAATTTTAACTACTGAGCTTCATCATTACGTTAGATCATTTGAAACCATTATTATTATTATTGTTATTATAATCATAGGCCTTTGTGCGCATGTTTTAACAGTACCCTTGAATTGAGGTTTAAAGTGCTGGTGTTAGAGTGAGTTAGCAGTAAGCAGTGTTAATGAAAGGTCTCAGACTGCAATGGCCGAGGCCGAGGTCAGAAATAGAAGGCCGGAGGAGAACAGAATCCTGAGGGAATGTAAAAGATGGCTGAGATGTACAGCATGAGCCATGAACTGCACACTGATAAGCACATAGTGAACATAGAGACTGAGAAATGATTGATGCCTTAGAGTCAGCAGGCACACACACACACACACACACACACACACACACTCAAAAACCCATAACTAGCATAGACATGCTGACTACGCTAATGTGTTAAGGGACAGTTAAGGGTACATTAACATCAAATAAAACAGGCTGACGGAGGGCAGATGCATTAAAGGATCGGTATATTGTTTTTAAGGCTCTCTGCTGACTCACACACAATTTGAAAGTCGGCCCCCTTGAAAGAAAGAAAATAAGAAAAAAGTATTATTATTATTATTTTTATTATTATTATTATTATAGAGCTGACTATAATAAATGACAAACTACACCTTTAAATAAACTAGCCACACACACACACACACACACACACACACACAGACACACACACACACACACGAGGTTGAGGAGGTTGATTACTCGGCCTGTGCTCGGTGCCAGGACCTGAAACAACACGTGTAATTTTAGAAGGCTATCATCCTCTCCAGTCACTTCCTGTAGACTTCAGCCAACACGGCACTCAAGAGACTTTCCGGTGTCTACAACTTACAGAGTGCAGGAGAGTGTGAGTGTGTGTGTGTGTGTGTGTGTGTGTGTGTGTGTGTGTGTGCTTGTGTTGCATCACCCCAAATAGTTGTGTAGGAATATGAGGAGAGATTTCAGATATAATGTTTCTTCATGAGTGTGTGTGTGTGTGTGTGTGTGTGTGTGTGTGTGTGTGTGTGAGAGAGTGTGTGTGTATTGGAGTCAGCTGCAGTGTATGCTGTCTCATGTGTCTGAATGTTCCTGTTTATGTGTGGTTTCTTCCGTGATGGGTCAAGCTGGCCTGTCGGCCCACACACTGAGGAATGCTTACACTCAAAGTGTTCAGTAAACATCTCTCCACGTGCCCTTTCACTCACTCACTCACTCACACACACACACACACACACAGTGTGCCTAAACACCTTTCTCTGCAACAAGTTTTGATTGCAGAAAATGACTTTTCTGGGCACCTTGTATACACACACACACACACACACACACACACACACAGACACACACACACACACACACAGACACACA
>JAOTRN010000022.1:1763116-1777249 GCA_028566695.1 Bagroides melapterus | reverse complement strand
ACTCTCAGTTCTGACCAAAATGATTCAACAGATGTTGGTTGATTTACACGTGTGAGAGTCAGACACACATATAATGTAAAATTATATTTTTAGGCTCTATGCTGATTCAACAACACTTGAATTCAAACTGCGGTTTGTGTTTTGTTTTTTTTTAGTTTCGGAAGCAACCGAATTGCAAGAAATGACTCACTGCATTGCAGCTTGTTTAAACAGACTCAGGTGAATCATTTGTGCATGAAATGCATCTACTTCAACTTCCCTCCTTACAGTATCACTCGGATTTAAATCAAATCTTAGTTTTCACACCATTCTGAGTTTTATTAGATAATCCTGCCACTTAAAAAGCCTTTAAAATCTCCTGCAAATGCTCCAGGTTCAGCAATCTGACACAAAATAAGCAAAAACAATGTGCACAATAGAACAGAATTTACTGGTGTCTCTTGATGTCTTCCTTAACTTGGTGCTGGTCAGAAGCCTTACCTTCTGCAGACGCAGCACTTCTCTGTTGATTTTGTCTATGTGTATTCTCAGGACGTTCTTGTATTTGTCCACGTTTAGTCCGAGCAGGTGGTCATGCACCAGTCGAAGAGCCATCAGCCCTGCGATCTCACCTGCTGCCTTGGCCACCCTGAGCATTTCTGTAGATGTTCCAGCTTCCAGATTCTTTCTGGTGTCCAACACGGTTCCAAAGAACGGGTAGGGATTATTCTTAAAGGAAATAAAGAGCAGTTACTCCTTAACGGAACAAATGATTAATTACTCTATTAGATTACTCTAATACTGTTGTGCTAACCTCAGTAAATTTAAATGAAACTGACGGAATACCAGAGAAGGCCTGGAAAGGATAGGCGGGGTCATCCATCCTCATCGGCTTCATCCTGTTGGAATAATTAACAACCTATAAATGATATCCTCAATCCTATGCTCCTAGAATAGTCCCCAGAACCCTGAACAGTTACACCACGAAAAGTGAATTTGAACAGAAACGTGATGTTGTGTTCTTTTAAATACATACACAGTGGCCTCCCAGTTGTTTCCAGCCACTTGGGAATATAAACTCTTACTAGGGTCACTGGGGGAAGATACCTGAAAAAAAAAAACACCAGTGAACTAGTTCTCTCCTAAATGAACATCATTTTAAAATCTTAGATGGAAATCTCACCTCTTTCAAAGTACTTGCTATCAGGTCATACATCAGCGGGCTTGCACTCGCTTTGAAAAAGGAACCTGTTTGGAAATTGTAAATAGTCAGCATGTGTAAATGTTTTACAGTATCATTTATTTCAGACTGTTTTTCATTCGTTAAAATGATTCCACCTGTGACAAGCGCATCCAGGCTAACGTAGGAGAAGGCTTTCATATTCAAAGAAGACAAGTAGCTCTGTCGGTGTAAAAAAAAAAAACTAGATGTGATCAGTTGAATATTCACAGTGAGCTGATCATGTGTTTTATAGTACACACAGAACACACAGACTGCTGTTCAGACCTCCAGCCACTCGGTGGCACCCACAGCCCCGTATTCTCCAGCAGTCCAGCTCGCAAACACCATGCTCCTCCTGGGTTTAAATCCATCTAGTAAAAAAAAAAAAAGACTTTATTGGGGTTTTGCTAGGAGATTGCTAGGCGGCTGCTATGATATTCAAATTAGTTGCTTGTTCTTTGCTATGGAATCCCAGGAGGCTGCTAAGGTGTTGGTTGTTGCTAGGTCATTGCTATATTATCCCAGGTGCTTGCTAGGCAGGTGCTCTGTTATTCAAAGTGGTTGATTTGTTATTGCTCTGTGTTCAGGTACTCGTTAGGGTGTTGCTAGGCAGCTGCAATTGTATTCAAAATGGTTGGTATGGTCTGGTTAGGATGTTCCTTAGCACTTTCTATGGTATTCAAATCTCACCTTCGTGTATCATGCTGGTAAGAACTCTGGCTAATTCAAGCAGCAAACTCGTGCCAACAGTAGACTTAGCGAATCCAGGACCCCAGGCATCTCTCTGAGCTCCGATCACCACGTACCGATCTACACCACAAGATAAAGATGTGTTAAACTGAAACATGGAAGATTTCAGAGAAGCATGAAGGGAGGGAAGCTGAGGGAAGATCTTTTGGAAAAAGCAGTGTTCGTCTCTCTGACAGCTTGTTTTACATTTATACTTATGGCATCTGGCAGATCCAGAGCTTCTGACTGGAGAACACCTTACTAAGACAATCTGTGTTTCTTTTTCCGTCTGTATGGGTTTTTTTTCTGGAGTCAAGAATCTTTGTGTACCTGGATCTATGAAACCCTTGATGACTCCAAACACGTTGAAGATTTTCGTCACAGTGAGGGTGTTGTCGACCTCCACAGAGACGACGTCATCTTCACCACCAAGCTTGTATACTACATCTCTCAGGCCACCGCCAGCCCATTCGGGAGGTGGCTCATGACCTCCCAGTTTCCTGAAAAACATCATTTAGAGAAGGTGTAGCACAAGAACCGGTAGATTTGTCTGTGGAACTGAAAATTTTACTCGATCAGATTGCATGATTTGCCTCATGATAGCTGCAGCTGTACTGGCTCTGATGGTCTGTGCGGGGATGCTCGGCAGGCCTGAAGATTTTGATGGAGGAAACTGGGTGTGGTTGAAAGATGGGAAACCTGGAGTGAATGGATCACCAGAGCCAAGATGGACCTGTGCAAGGAGACCAGATGTTGGGCCTAAGATCTACAGAATATCTCTGATTGTAATAAATAAAGCAGCATGGTGGTGCAGCGGGTGTTGTTTCTTGTGGTAAGTGAATGTGATCGAATAATTAAAAAAAAAAAACAACAACTTTGAGACCGGTACATACGTGACCAAACAGATTAGTTTCTTCATCAAACAAGTAGTCAGCAGGATCTGGATAGATCAGCACTGCACTCGCATTGACACTGGCAGCATTAGCAACCTGTAAGTTAAACAAAAGTCAAAGTTTAAACCCAAAAAATTCAAATTAAATTATATTTAGAATTTGGATGTAAAATTCGGCCAACCTTTTCAGCATAACTTATTTTTCCAGCCCTGATCAAGACGATCTTTCCGTCTGCAGTTATATTTAAGTTTTGCAAGGACTTAAAGTCCCCCGTTTGTCCGTAATGAGCATACAGAACTCCACCCTGTATTAAACAAAAATATTTTATTCAGCACAATCTTGAGAAGAAATATTGAGGCTGGAGAGAAAAGAGCTTAAAAACAAACCTGTGCTGTTCCGGTTGGACTGTAGGCCAAGTAACCAGGTTCAGAGAATGTTGTATTACGGAACACCACAGTGTTGGTGCTTTTTGTAGGACGGACATGGAGCTTAACCAAGTAGGAATCGGTCCAAGGCTTCATGCCAAAATCAGTGAATTTTTTCCAGATTTTACTGCTCAGTTCTTTATCTCCTGGAGACCCTGTCTGATGACTGACGCTGGAGAATTCACTGAGTGAGAAAGAGAAGATTACTCTATTCAGAAACCCAGACCTCTTCATTACTTTAGATAATTAACCAGACTTCTGGTTGGATTCTAAACGTCTAGCAACACTTTACAGATAAATCTAAACAACTCTACTCTACTCGTTCCAGACATTGGCATTGGAGCTCAGGTTATTTGTCCAGACATTAGATAAAATTTGTATAAGTGTACTTGAGAATGTTGTCAATGCTGCTTGTGGTCAGTTTATTTTTAAGCAAGGACGTAACATTGCTCCAGAAGAAGATTGTTTCTGTCTGTTTCACGTCTTCAGAGGAAGCAGACTCTATGCCACTTGGAGTGTCTTCTTCTCTATTTGTATGAGCAACGTAGCCAATCAGGAATCCTGGAAGATAAAATAAAAAGTCTTACAACCTGAGAATGAATCTGAGCCATCTGTCTACCAAGGACAGGAACTTGAAAGAACTCCAACTGCCTTTTGAGTGTGAGGACCAAGGTAGTTGGAGTAAGGACACTGGGTTCAAAATTCTTTGGGTCTGAGGAAGTCACTCTTTCCACTATTCCCTTGTTTGGCTAGTAGTCTGCCAAATGCCATAAATGTAAATGGCCACATGTCCAACATAAGTCTTATATGCTTCCAAGTTGTAAGGAAAGTCATCAAGGGAATCACTGAGGTGCTTGTGATCACCTTTATCCTAGCATTTTCCTTAGGCCCGACCTCACCAAAATTTGTTTAGGGACTCTTCTTAATTGTTTATCGATAATTGAGATTATTTTACTTGACGATGAAGCACATATATCATGATGTAATTACAGAAAACCATTAACCAAAATCCATAGCTCCAAATTTGTACCTCACAGCTAATCAGGATTTGAGCAAGGAAGCACAAGTATGACCGAACAAGAAGACTAAACAATATTGTTCACATGACAGGACGATTATTCTCAACTATGATGTGTGTCAAATGTTTCCCTATTTATCACCTGAACCATGATTTAATGGACAGAATGGAGTCAGCCGATTTTTCGTACCAAAGGCAAAAATGAAAAGAGAGGCAGCAACCATGAAGCAGATGTTCCTGAGAGAGTGACAGCTGGGTCTGATGGTGGAATGGTGGAGGTGATTATTCACACACTCTTCGACTCTGTTCCCCTCAGCTTCATCATCCAGATCAGACATGATCAATTCCTGTTGGCTGTTGTTATCCTCCATGATATGGGGCTGACAGAAACTTGGGTAGAAATGATGCTTCCTGATTAACTGTGGACATACAGCAAACTCAGATGAAGCTTCAATCTTACTGTATTTTATACAGTATACAGTTTAGTGTGGTCCGGATCTTTTTATTTAATGTGTTGTATCTTAAAAGCACTGAGGTTGAAGCCATACCCCATTGTAAAGGTGGAACCTGTGAGAACATACTTTTTATTTCAATGTAATTCCACCAATAAAAAGTGTTTTACTTGATGTTTAAAATTACAACCCTTGCAATTTCCATGCTAACCATTCATACATGCATGGTCGAGCTAGAGCACATTCCGACAGTTAAAATAAAGAGACTAATGGTCATTTTTCTAGTCAGATGGAGTCGAATTATGAGAAGATTATGATGATGATTGTAAATGTAGTGTCTTTTTGAGAAATTGCGCGTGCTGCTTTGGAGAACTGGGCACAATGATTCACTATAAAAGTGCACTATACTCTCACTATACTATAAAACACGATTTTGGACATTATCAGAGAAACCGTGAGATTTTTGTCGGTAATCACATTTTCGGTGTTTTTCGCGTTTTTTTTTGTTTGTTTTTTTTTTGCGCAAAAAAGGCAAAGTGTGTAATGCTATCAGTATTGAAAAACCCACAAGGTTAATAAAATAAATGTATAATGTATGTATAGCTTTCTTTTCAATCTTTATGCATAAATACAATTGCAAACAGGAATATTCCCACTCCACACGCGAGTAAATATCACGTGACCAACGAACTCTAACAACTAAGACGAGAGTAAAGAAAAAAAACACAGCTTCTCTCCCCAGTGTGCTTGCATTTCTCTTCCCAAATCCCTGCAAAAGCTTCCAGCACGCCATCTAAAACTCATAAATTAACCCTTCTTACCAGTAAGATGGTTGTGAGAAACAGGGTTCTGCAAAAGATCAGCAGTCATGTGAGTGTTTTGGGAGTCGGATCATATCCTGCTTCCTGGATTTCTGCATAAAAGCCATAAAAGTCACTGTGAACAAACTTGTTTCACTTTTTAAATAACACCGTTCGGTTATCTGTAGATTTTTTCCTTTTCTTACATGCATGCGAGAAAAAATGTGTAAAAATAAAATTAACATAATTCCACTGTAACACAGAAGATAAAGTTCTGACATTAAATGTATTTGTTTGGTTTTTATTTATTTATTTATTTT
Organism: Bagroides melapterus; assembly: GCA_028566695.1. Lineage (NCBI taxonomy): Eukaryota > Metazoa > Chordata > Actinopteri > Siluriformes > Bagridae > Bagroides > Bagroides melapterus. Next base: position 1,771,411 of record JAOTRN010000022.1, on the reverse strand, counting down.
TTGGCCAGTGAGAGAAAGCTTTCATATTCAACTTAATTTGCCTACAATGTCCCTGAATGTTATTTTAAAAGCAAATTTATTTAAGAAATATTGTGTATTATCAGAATTTAAGTTTTTTTGTTGTTGTTTGCCTGAATTTCAGATGTTCATTCGCAGACTTAAGAGTATTTCAGATGTTTACAAACTGCATCAAAAAAAAAAAAGTCCCCCCCACACACTGCTCAACATGCCTACTGCTCATCTGTATGATAAAACTGTCAACTTTACATAGATTTATCTGAAAACCAAACTTCTCAACCTTATAGTAAAAATTCATTCTTCCTAAACAGTTGAAAGCACTGACGCTGAGGTGGTTCAAGTAAAAGCCAAGACGCTTGAATAAGGTGTACATATTTATTGCATTAAACAGTTTATGCACTTGACATTGCTGAGGACAAACAGGTCGACAATTCGGAAGCGCTTGAGCGTAAGCAAGTACATTTTATCTAAAGAAAAATCTGCAGGGTTTTTTGTTTTTTTTTCAGATTCAGCTGAAATGAAAAAGGATGTTCAACTGTAGTTTTGTGTGAAACAATAATCCAGCATCTGTTTGGTTGCATCACTTAAAAGGTGTTTGACAAATTATACTGAACTGCTGAATTGTACTGATTGTAATATGTACCACTGAATATGCAAGAAAAGAATTCTGGGGAAAAAAAATATTAAGTTCATCAGATCGTAAGGCACAAACAAGAAGAAGAAAAAAAAAAGAGGGGAAAAAAATTACACGCAAGAAACAAAAGAGAAAAGAAAAAAGCATATATACATTTTAGAGAATTATACAAATTTATTTCTATAAGCTTGCATGATTGATCTGATTTGTCACTACTTTCCAATTACAATTACCAATTATTAAAAAAAATAAGTAAAGAAAGTAAATAAACTAACATCTGACACACAGGAGATTTTTTTAAGCAAGTTGACTGCACTGTTCATGCAGAGAATATGTACAACATTATGAGAAACACTGTTCCCGATAATTAACATCCACCATACAGTGAAATATGAGAGGCCCTGCTCTCGATATCAACACACCGGTAGGCAAAAACTACCATCGACTTCACATTATGGAAGACGCTGCTCCCGATAATGGTCAAAAATAACTCCAAAAAAATAATCATCGGATATAATGACAACATTCAAGTGCGTGACTCAGCACTGAACCGTGCAATGTGACGGTCCCCGTCGTGACGTTCGTTTATTGTTGTTGATGTTTTCCGGAAACGAGTTTACCTTCGTAGCAGATGCTGCTTTTGTCATTTTGTCATTTCGACAGTATAACTGTCATAATTATGGAAGGCACTGCTTCCGATAATTATACATTTCTTTAAAAAAGTGGTACAAAACGCTATTTATAGTGAACCCTGTCACTGATAAATAAATAAATATAAATAGAGATCTCAGTGCCACGTCGCGAAGCCGGCGTTCAGCTCATCAGCTCATCGTGTAACAGCTTTGGATTTTTCTTTATATTAATATATTTAATATATTAATTTTTTTCCTCCCAATCAATTCTAAGATATGACCGACCTGGAACTGGTAAACACGAAGAGCCTCGACGCTTTGGGTTAAGAACGCTGACAAGTTTTCATCACGAACTAAACGCCAGCTTTGAAATTCAAAGTGTTTCTGAACATGATCAGCTCAAAACGTACAGAATTTGCAGTAAACTTTTTTTTTGGTTGTTTTTTTTTACAGATTGAGCTAAAAATTTGTGGCTTGACCTTTTTATTTTGCTGTATTTGTTCAGGAAAATACCACGAGGTAATATTTAACAAATCAGAACTCCATGTTCATCAAGCACCAAGTTTGTCTTTAGGCTTTTTTTTTTTTTTTTTTTTTTTTAAATGGCTGCGTTTTTTTTTTTTTAATTCTAGAGAGAGTAATTCTCTTATGACGCTGTTCTACACTTCGACCCCAAAACCTGATCTGATCTGATTTACAGTAACATTTGGTGACGTTTGCTTGTCCTGGATGAAAGAACCGACGTGCGTTCATTTCTCTTGCAGCGAGCTTTGGCTTGAAATGTAGAACAGCGTCACTTTTTAAGGCATCTTAACGGACCGGGGAAGGAAGTGCAATTCTTTATGCGAAGGGGAGTTTTATGGAGTTTGAATCTGAAGCTTGTCTTTGATAGAGTGAAATCACACTTAAAGATCATTGTCCAGGTCCCACACGTTGCCTGCGAGTGCGTTGGCACAGCTCTGGATGGTCCAGGTGGTCAGAGCGAACTGGTTTTTCAGCAGGTCGACGTCAGCGTTCACCGAACCTTCGCTGATCGCCGTCAGTTGCGTGAGGATGTCTTGTAGAGTTGACGATCCAGAGCCGTGCAAGATGTGTCTGAACGGGGTGTTCTGTGGAGACGCGTAAGGAGACAGCAGATCTCTTTCCACCTGTAGATACAGAGAGGGGAAAAAACCCCAAAAAAAAAACAATTTCTATTTAGAACTATAGTAAACTTTGAAAAGCATCTCAGAACATCTTTTTCACTCGTTCATGCCGCATCATCGATCTTAGCTAGCTAGCTGTTGGAGGTCGTTTTATTATTGAACATTATGAATAGACTAGACTTTAATTTACCCCCATGATTCGGTCGTTGATGATGCGGCACTGCTCCAGATCTTCAAGGTCGCTGTTCTGGATGGTGTTGATGAGACTTCTGGAGGCACGACCGTACGAACCTATGGCGGACATGAACCACTTCATCTGCAGTGTCTTTGGAAGACGACCGTTCTGGGAAGAAAATAATGAATGAATTAAATGACGTCTCGTGCTGAATTAAATCTGTTATAGAGGACGACGTCGGACAAAACTGCAGTTTAACGTCGCAGGGAAATACGTGCTAGTTCTTTTGAATTTTTCCTCATGATCTTTGCCAGAATTTCATCCTGAAACCCAAAGTGGGCGGGGCTAACCACAGGACAAGAGATCTCACCCTCCAACATACTGTAGATTGACAAAACTAAAAATAAACTCCGTGTCCCTGTTCAACACAGCAGCAATGCTAGCCAAGCGGAATCACGTTAGCCTTCACGATTCCCGCTTGATGAAAAATGTTAAAAATCTAGTATTTGTGTAAAACTGCGACATTTTTCTTTTCCCTGTGACTTTAAAAGCCGTCAGTTTTTCATGCCGTGTAACCCGGAGAGACCTACCCTCTGCAGACTCATCACTTCTTTACTGATTTTGTTTACTTTCATGTACATGAGCTTCTGGTACTTTTCTGTGTTGAGTCTCAGCAGATGATCGTGTACCAGCCGAAGAGTCATCTGACCCGACACCTCGCCTACAGCCTTGACCACCGCAACTAGGTTCGAGACTTTTCTCTCCAGACTCTCCCTGGTATCCAGAGAGGTGCCAAAGAAAGGGTATTGAATATCCTGCAAAAGAAAAAGCAGTTATCATCCAAACTTCATCCAAACTGACGTCAGCCTGGTGAAACCATCACGCTGACCTCGATGCCTGACGAGCTGCTGTTATTAAATCGTCAGACTCTCTCACCTGAGTGTATCGGAACGAGACCGACGGGATGCCGGAGAAAGCCAGGAACGGATAGGCAGAGTCGTCCATCCTCATCGTCTCCATCCTGTCAAAAGAATCCATCGTTCACGTGACGTATAAACTACAATAGGTCGTGAGTCTGGTTTTAAGAACTCGAAACATTTGGCTAAAAGGTCTGTAGCACGTACACGCTCGCCTCCCAGTTGACCCCGGACACTTGTGAGAATAAACTCTTCCTGGAGTCAGAGGGTAAAGAAACCTCTTTTAAAGTACTCAGGATCAGGTCGTTCATCAGGGGGCTCGCACTCACTTTAAAAGAAGACGAACCTGGAAAGAATCGAGAGACGTTTAGTGTCGGGTTTGTGCCACGTCACGGTTTACGGTAAAGATGTGAAAGATGGACTAAACACCTGTGACGACTCTGTCCAGGCTAATGTAGGAGAAGGCTTTCATGTTCAATGAAGGCAAATAACCCTGTGGGAGAAAACCAACCAACATTAATAATAATAATAATAATAATAATAATAATAATAATAATAAACATGTATATGCAAGTAAATCATTTTAAATTACAGGAAAATATATACAACAATTCAGTTCATCATATTTTTTATCCATTTGTAGTTACATTTAATGTGGAGCATTTGGAGTGAGTGAGGGAGGAAGAAAGGAAGAAAGAAAAGCTGGAAGGAAAGGGAAAGGAACTTGGGAAAAGAAGAGAAAGAAAGGAATAGTAAGGAAGAGAAACCAAAGAAAGTAAGAAAGAAAAAGAAAGAAAGAAAGAAAGAAAGAAAGCTGGAGGGATGGATGGAATGAAGGAACTCAGGTTACAGAAGCGTCCTTCCAAAAAAAAAAAAAAATGAAATTGTCTCATTACTGCAATCGTTATTATTTATATATTTGTTTGTTTTTGTTAACTAATAATACAATCTTTATTATAATATAAAGATAAGACGTTAGAACAGGTGCACTAAGAACGGAGGTGAAAGAAACCAATCAGATTTGAGAGCCGGGTTCTGCGGTATGACGACGTGTAGGTCACATCGATAAGAACAGATATTAAAGATTTTTCTAACCTCCAGCCACTCGGTGGCACCGACAGCTCCGTATTCTCCGGCGCTCCAACTGGCAAACACTATGCTCCTCCTGGGTTTGAATCCATCTTTAGAAGAAAATTGGTTGCATGTTATAAGTTTTTTATAAAAGAAATCGTAAGTCGTAAGTCACATTTCGATTAAAAAGTTCACCTTCGTGTATCATGCTGGTAAAAACTCTGGCTAACTCCAGCATCAAACTCGTGCCAACAGTAGAAGCTGCAAATCCAGGACCCCAGGCATCTCTCTGAGCTCCGATCACCACGTACCGATCTACACCACAAAGCACAGAAGTATGAGGTAACGGAGTCTGGATATCGTGCACAGGAAGTGACGTGACATGACGTGACATACCAGGATCGATTAAACCCTTAATGACTCCAAAGACGTTATGGATTTGTATCTCTTTGAGAACGTTGTTCACCTCCAGGGAGACGACGTCGTTAACGTCCCCGAGCTTGTACTCTTGAAGACCTCCTTCAGCCCATCCACGAGGTGGACTGCGACCTCCCATGCCCCTGAACATCACAAATGATTCTGCATCATTCAGAATCCAATCAAATGGATCTCTAAAAAAAAAAAATTTTACCTCATGATTTCTGCAGCTGTACTGGTTCTGATGGTCTGGGCCGGGATGCTCGGCAGGCCTGAGGATTTCGATGGTGGAAACTGGGTGTGGTTAAATGATGGGAAACCTGGAGTGTACGGATCACCAGAACCGAGATGGACCTGTGCAAGGAGAACAGAAAAGACCTCAGAACCAGTAACCACCAATCTAGAGCCACTTCTCCCAGTTAGCATCTACCCACAAGGTTATCTACCTTCTAGTAAGATCTCCCCTTTCTTCAACAGGCTCTACTAACACTGGAGACACCTTCCTTCCATCACACGTTACATTCCAGCGGTGATGGACAGTTAATAAGGTATAAACACTGTATGTTCCTTCTTACAGGAAGTCCTGACTAAAGAACTTCCTGTGCACGTACACGTTACAGATTTACAACTAACAAGAATTGTACCATATGATATTTAAGATAGTCTTGAATATTTAATTAATAAAAAGTTATCGTTTTCCCGGGAGCATCTCACTGGCTAATTCATTAATAAACTTTAGTAAGTGAAGCTATTCTATACTATAGAATTTAAAGAAATGGATTCCACTTTTTTTTTTTTGCTTGGAAAGTCAGTATTTTCTGGACTTACGTGGCCAAACAAGGGAGTGTTGTCGTTAAACTTGTAGTCGGCAGGATCGGGGTAGATCAGCACTGCGCTTGCGTTCACCTTGACAGCGTTAGCAACCTGGAGTTTTTAATACAACAACACCTCACCATGAGCTTAAGCCAAATCAAACTCGTACGGAATTATTCCAATAAATGGTGCTTAAATAAACGCCAACCTTCTCAGCATAACTAATTTTTCCAGCCCGGACCAAGAGGACCCTGCTGGTCATGTCGACACCGAAGTCTTGCAGACGTCTCAAGTCGTCTTCTCGTCCGTAAAACGCGTACAAAACGGCACCCTGTGGAAGCGAATCTGTAACGTGAGCTTGTCGTTTTACACGAAATCGAAAATATTGAAGAAAAAAAAAAAAGTCGAAACTCACCTGCACTCTTTCCGTCGCACTGTAGGACAAATAGCCAGGTTCTGAAAACGTTTTGTTTCGGAAGGTCACCTGGTTAGTGCCATGTTTAGGAAGACCCTGGACCTTCACAAAGTGTGTATCAAGCCAAGGCTCCATGCCGTAATCCTTGAACTTTTTCAACACTTTACTGGCAAGATTCTCGTCTCCAGGAGATCCTGCTTGATGATCGTCACTGGACAAGTCCCTGAGAATTCAGGAAAGGGAAAGCTCTTACATCACCGGACACACGGCCTCGGAAAAAGCTTTAAACAGCGCATCAACGGCGCATCGACGTGTGGGTGGATTTACCTCAGGCTCCTGTCGATGTCGCTTGTGCTCAGTTTGCGTTTGAACAAAGTCGTGATGTCGCTCCAGTCAAGAGAGGGAACAGTTTCGATCCGAAACGTCTCGTCGTCAGTGGAAGCGGGAGCAGAAGTGGGAATCCTGCAGGAGCTTGAAGCCTCATTGGTTGTCTTTTTATACATGCTAGAGCCAATCAAAATTCCTGATGAAAAGTGAAAATAAATATTCATTTGTTTATCACCAATCTGGCAGAAAAAATTTTATTTTGTTGTTTTTTTTTAAAGAAAAAACTACTGCAAATGCAAGCAAAACTTACAGGTTTAAATCAAAGTAACCTGAAAAATGTATTTTACAATATCAGAAAAGTGGATCATGACAATATACTGATTTCTATTTTTTTAATAAAATAAAATTAAAATACAAAGCTAATTCTATCAGCAGCTTTGAGAAGATTTAGCAGTAAAAATTTCTTCTAATTATAACACGTTTATATCGTGTATAACTGAGTAGCACGTTTTAACGATCATCGTTTTCCGTTACCCGGAAGTTTCCTTCTTACCGATCAGGAAGCTGGCGAGAATAGCCACGGTTGCCGCTATGCAGATGTTTCTGGGATTGCACAGACCGGATTTACTGACGTAAGACGGACGAACGTGATTGTTTTTTCCGTGATCCGCCACTCCGTTCTCTCCGACCTCGTCGTCTGTATCAGTCGACAGCTTCATCTCCACGTGGCTGGAGTCTTCCTCCATGTTCTGGGTCAGGAAACGTGTGTAGGAGCCTTCTGTCCCGTTGAACTGTAAGGATACAAAACAAATTCTAAATAACATATAATAATATAATGTCATGCAAAATTGAAAGTCAACTTCTAGGACATAAAATATTTACAGAAATTCTATTTATTTTGAAGTTACGCTACTATTCAATTCCGTTTCCACGATCGAGCGCAGAGTCAACTGTGATACGAGGAAATACGGCATGTAGGACTGGAAAGCACCGCTGTCTGAGAAGCAGAAGATCATCACCTGATTATTATTTCTTTTTTTTTAAGACTGCTTCTGTATTAAGCAACCACAGATCTTTCATAATCCAGAATTATTGGGAATTGTTAATGTTTTTGTAATTTTTTTTTTTTCCTGAATAGAATTGTACAACTGTAGCACACAAGAATTTCACTGTATATCAGTGACGGGCCACGCATGTGGTACCTGGGCCTTCAATGGGGACTTAACCGACTTAATATTACCACTGTCACGTCACAATTCTAGAAAACATCAATTCTGTACAAAAACACAATATAACAAGGCGTGACATGACAGAGAGAGACGTTTCACGTGTTGAGGGTGAAAACTATTTTTGCTAAAACAAGTATCCCAGTTAAGACGACTCCAAACCTCTACACTACAACCACAACTGTGTCACATACATCATCTGGAGCTTCGGTGTTGTCCGACCTCCTCACCATGTCTACATTTTCTGGAAAATTCCGCCTTGTAAATGGATTTTTAAGTCTGTCTGCGACCAAGTCAGTTTCTCCTCCATCAGACATTGTGGTGTAAAAAATTCTAACTCTAATGTATTAACGTGTGCAGATCTCTACAGACGTGTTTTATTAGTCCGACTTGACTGGAACAGTTTTGCTCTGAACGACCAATCAGACGACAGAAAAATGCTGAGGTTATTGTGGAGCAGCGAGCTGACCCTGTGAGGAGAATCTGAAATCTGATTGGTTACAGA
>JAOTRN010000022.1:1559798-1577982 GCA_028566695.1 Bagroides melapterus | reverse complement strand
AACCCTGCGCTGCAGCGATATGAACATGTGCAACAATGAAGCTAAGAAATTTTTGATTGGTATACAACATACAATGCAGCAACCACTAATTAAGGTAATCATTTATTTATTTATTTTTGTGGTGTTCCTGTGACTGACTTTAGTCTGTAGTGTATTCGGTTGATGAAACACTGCTGCTGTTTCGTCATCTCAGAAATTCGGATGAAATACGTGATGTCAGCTACCAAGAAAGTCACGGGAAAAAAAAAAAAGCTGGATGTTTTATTAATAGTGAAGCGACAGGGCTTCCAAAGGATTGAATAGGGCGTTGTATGTGTAATATGTATTAAATAATAGACCTTTTAATTTCCAGGTCATCATATAAGTAGATACTCATACATTCACTCAGACGTCGCTCTGAGTTTCTGTCTTTTGAAACGGATAAGTATTTTATCTAAAGAAAATTACACAGATCAAAAGAGTAGACCGTTTCAGACTAGTCGATGTCGGAAAGCCGCACCTGAGCCCTCATACAGGAAGCTCAGCAGTGACACAGAGCTCCTATAGCGATGTGCCTGATGACCTTTAAATCCTGAGAGCACAGCAGCTGGCACAATGTTGGGAGAGTTCCGCAAAGCACCACTAGAGGGCGGTGTGGTCACTGCATCAGATTAGTGTCGGTGTGGTTTGAGGAAGTTTTAATTCCTATTTATGGAAGTACAGACAATATGGAATATTTTTTCACTAATCAGGCACAATTGAACCATTACAGAATTACAATAAATAAAAATAAAAAACTGTTCAACTAAAATGTTTCTTTAAATGAGAAATTTTTGCTTTTTTTATCAACTTGTCTGATTCTTTAAAAAGATTAAATAAATAACACAATGATCTGATCGGGTTGTTTTTTTTTTTGATAATCGAGTTCAAATTCCTTTTTTCTTTTACTTCTTTCTTTTTGAAAACATTAAACAGTTAACATTAAACACTTCATGTTTATAAAATATTCCCGAAGCAATAGTCCTAAGTTTTTTTTTCCACATTATTATAAATATTTTTAAGTTACTCTGTCCATCATTTTGTACTTTTGACACGTCGCTACCATATTACTTGCCTTAAATTACTCACTTAGCGAATCGACTCTACCAGTGAATGTGTCGATTCCAAGATTCAAAGTTTTATTAATTTGTTGTTTATTATACAAGCTGTTGTCTTAAGTCCACTAAAATGGATCAAAGTCAATCCGACTGTAGCACTTGCTAAGATTGCTAACGATGCTACGCAACATACACGGGAAGTATGTACTTTTAATATTGCGTGCGGTTTAGGCAGACATTGTTAAAACAAACGTGTTATAAAAGCTAAGTACAAACTTTATTTAGACAAATATAAATATAGAAAATAGAACTGTATACGGTGCAGTTTTGAGGTTTAATTCAATCGATTGGTTTCGGCGATTGATTCATTGTAAGGACAATTCGGAATCGACTCAGAATCGGATGGATGGATAGATGGATAGATGGATGGATGGATGGATAGATAGATAGATAAATAGACAGATGCTTTATTCATCCCAGTGGGAAATTTCAAAGAATCCAGCAGTATCTGCAGAATGTGCAATACAATAAATCTTACAGGAAATTAAAAAATACTAAAATTAAATTTGGAGGTAGAGTTTCAAAGGTATCGGGTAGTGATGTAGTAATGTGGGTGTTTCATGTTGATATGTTTAATAAGGATGCATTACTTAAGCGTTACCTAGATAAATAAAGTCATTAAAGTCATTAAACTATAAATACGTATACATAATTTCTCGATCGCCTTTTTTTTACTTCTTTATCTCTCAATCTAAATTTCCATTTGAACGTGATATTGTCGTCGTTGTAGAGAAAAAAAAACTTTGGAAACTTTAAGATTTTCAACTTTGTAAATATATTATATTATTGTTTGGTGCTTTTTTTTTAATAGCACTTGTTAGTTTATAGTCTTTTCCACAAGAGGGCAGTGTTCCACCAAGTGAGAATTTAAGGTTACACAACATCCTTTCTCCTAAAGACGACTAATCACATAAATAATGCAGTCTGCGTGTCTGTATGTACTGTATTGTGCCAAAGTTTTCGAGTTATGTATAGTAACTACAGAAACAAATAAAATTCCAAAATGAAACCTTCAAAGCACTTCCAAGCAGCTTTTGGATTCTTTGTTATATTAAAATATTTCAGCGTCCTGCTCTGTCTTTAAATCAGGTCTGGATGCTTTCGTGCCTTTTCCCATATTTTTTTAATACACTTAGAATTTATTTTGAACTTCTTGAAATTCCTTTTTTTCATCCAGAATCCGTGCAGGATACAAACATTTGCACTCTTTTGTTTATATATAGTACCTCAGAATACTTCAGCTCTTGGATCTTAGGTCATTAGCTGGATTAGTAAGTTATTTGAATTTATTCTTCAGTTCAGTTTTATTTTAGTTCTTTATGGAAGAATGTTGTGTGACACAAATTTAGAATAAAAATCTCCTTCAGCATCTCGTTAATGCTAAAAAATGCGTCTTATTATGAGACGGCAACTTATTACAACCTGATGTAGATTATGTTGTAAAAATGAGTTTTATTTTTCTAACATATCTATCCCATAATAACCAAATGCCTTATTCTTTCTGCGCTTCTGTTGTTCTGGACTGCAGGTCATTTAAAAATTCCTGTCTCCTGTTTGCCGCTAGCAACGAGTAGAAAGCACTACTGATATCCAATAAAATAAATAAAGTCCCTAAAATAAAGCACAGAATAAATATGACTGAGAGCCTTGGGAGTGGTATGAAATTCCTCCCGGCTCACTGAGAGGTTGAGTGATAGATTTCGGATGCGACGCTCTTTATATAATAACAGCGTTTTCAAACGTAGAGAAAAGGCTCGGGTGAACACAGCAGCCCTGAGCTGACTAGACGGAGACGCTACACCGGTCGTGGCACTACAGGAATGTAGGACTGGCATCTACAGGACCGCGCCAAGCATCTCACACGTCGCAGAGAAGGGACTGTCGTCACGTCACGTCTCCGACTTCTGGGAAAACGGCTCTCACACATTTCTCGCCTAGACTAAATAACATCGAGACGGAACAATTTTCCCAACGCGGATTTTTCCGAGCTCTTCTCTTAATCCTAATTGTTTTCAGCCCCTTTCTGTCGAGACGATGATTATTCTGGAGCCGGTAGCCATGATTTGAATGCAACTCGGAAAGTCGTGCAGTCTCTCCTGGATTCCTTCAGCCAAAGCAGCACCTATAAATAAAAAGCACATGCACAGCGTTGTAGCCAAGCAGCATATGAAAGAAGAAATGAAGCTCAAGCTGTGTGGTCACTATTGTGTACTTTTAACCCCTGAAGCTAGCACGCTTCATATCGTTGTCGTGTTCTGACACAGGAGATAAAACATGATTTATTAGGAAATTTTCCATCATACTTTATGACTGTTTCACTCTGATATACACAGTAAGTTTCACTCAGATTTTAGGTTTAGCTCCTGATATTTCTCCCCTCAGAAGGAAGAGCTCATGGCTCTGGACACCTCTGGTCTCAGGCACCTGGTCGAGGACCTCCAGCTTCAGCTGGTCCACTCAAGAACCTGAGAGAAAAATAATCACAGAAAAGTATTCCTGATAACATATTTTCTGAATTGTGGATAGTGGGACAGATTTGCACCAGTCTCGCTGTCGGTCACAAATTCTTCAACTGATCAGTCTTTTTTAATGACTAGTGTTAATCGTTTTAACTGTTAATTATTTACACATTTCATCAAATGACTTTCCTTCAACACTGTAGTTTTATGTCCCAGTAAAGGAGGCGTGGCTTTGTGCATCTCTGTCCCAAATAAGTAGGCGTGGCCGTTGTGCCTGTCAGTCCCAAAATACTCGGTTTTTGTGTCTGTCATTTAAAGGAGGTGTGGCCTTCAATCACAGTAAGGGAGGTGTGGTCTTTGTCCCGTCCTTTATAATAAAGGAGTGGCTCCTATAGATGTCATTCCCAAAAAAGGAATGCGGCTCAAGTGAGTGACAGTAAAAGAGGCGTGGCCTCTGCTCCTGTATAGTTCAATAAAAGCCTTGGCTTCTTTGCATGTCAGACCTTGAAAAGTGGGCGTGGTCTTTATACCTGTGAGTCACAGTCAAGTCCTAATAAAGGAGGTGTGTCCTCCTTCTCTGCTACTGAATCTCACCCGGATGAGTTCATTTCTCCTCAGTAACTTGGATCATTGGTCCCTCTGTAGAATTCTGGAAGGAGGATCACACTAATACATTTTTCATGCACAACCCAAAAGACTGAGAATATGGAGACACAGAGGTAACATTAGCACGAGCTGTACGTACTCTCACTCAAACCAGTACACAAAAGCACCCTGTTGTCTAGAGAACTATATGATGCATCTTATCACATCTCACTCGCATCAACAATGTATTTTGGTTCAACAACTTTGTGGGGAAAAGATCTTAAAAAGGACATCGACAAACGTCGGTCAAATGGATTGTTATAAAAAGTCATTTTAATGATGTGGAATTTGATCACTAACGCAGTCCTGAGACATAACAGACGACGAGGTTCGGGTCAGAGTCGGCGTCGTGTAACCGTTAGAGGTAAAGCTGTAACTTTACGGAATTTCTCAGGACAGAGATGTTGCAACTATAAACGGAAAAAAGATCAACTGTGACATTAGACAAACTGGTTGTGGAAGTTTTGTAAGAGTGCCTCAAAAATAAAAAAATGACTTTATTCAATAATCAATACACAAATAGATCGGAGTTTGTCCAGTTTTCTAGACGTCGGTGTGTCAGAAACAATGTTGTGTACACAAGATTATTCAGAATCAATTAACAACCTGGAGCAAGCGAGTGAACGAACGAAGACAGCTTTTAACACTAAAACAAAATGTACTTCTTTTGTTAGATAAGAAGCTGCTCTAATGGACTACGAGCTAACACACGGACAATCCATTAGTCACGTCAGCATGGATTTAATCCCCTGTACAACACATTAAGCCTCGCAGAAGCCTGCGTGTCTGCCAGCAGTGGCCTAAATATGCCAGGCTTTGTCCTGAACGCCAGCAGTGCCGAGCGTGTGCCAAAGCCTCGGTGCCCTTAATTTACCTCAGATTTACCTCAGACGGTCTGGACCAGGGGCAGCAGTGTGCTCTCTACCTGTCTGTCAGGACCGACTCGTCTCTCAACACACTACGTTTACTCTCCGGTCAGGAAACACGCTCGGAACAGCCACAGATCAGACGTGTGTCTGTGAAGAAAGCGCAAACCAGATTATTTAATCTTTTTACGTGACGAGATCCGAAAAAAAAAAAGTTTTATTGTGGTGTTTATAAAACTTCAACAGCTCATTATATTATATAATTAACTTGATGATGTTTACTAGGAAATGTGATGGAAAGTCAGTAAGCGGTTGATCCTAAGTGGTGTCGGACCTCATAATTATTAAGTTAGGTAAAAGTTGATATTTCCTACGGTTTTGTTTCGTTTCCAAGGTCTCTATACCTTCAGTATGCAGTATTACCTAGATTAATTATATTAAAAAATGTATTTAAAGAACTAGACTAAATAAATGTGACATGAAGCAAAGTGTTAATAGTACAAAGATAAGTAAATGAAGCCAAAGTTAAGCCAAGAAAGGATCAAATAAATTGTAATGGTTCATTTTTAAATATCTACTGCTGGAAGCCTATAAAACCCTTCTAGCCCTGCGTGCATGTTTTGGCAGCACATCGCTAACCAAAGCCAGCACAAGATTAATGCTAATAAAAAATTCCGTTCTGCAGGCTTGTTTACAAATCGAGAAGCCTAAACAATTTTTTTCTCGGTGTTTTTGGCCGTACCTGCTGAAAAAAAAGGGCCACCTTCATGTGACTGCTCACCAGCAGCACTTTAATTTAAAGCAGCCAGTCTGTTGGAGCAGTCTGGGATCTTCATCTTCTCTTCTACATGCTCCAGGTCCTGAGAGCGCACACACACACACACACACACACACACACAACCTCAAATCTGTGTTAATGGGAGTCCAGCTTGGATGGATTATGGTGAAATAACTGTAACGTTAACACTGGTGATTTTACTGGCCCAGTGTGCCCGGTGTGTGTTCTCACAATAAATACACCCGAGTCGTATTAAGGCTCTTAAATAACTAATAAATCCAAAAGGTGTGGTGTGTTTTTTTACTCTACACACTGAGGCTTGCTGTTTAAAGCATTAAAGCTGCACAATAAAAAGGCTTTAAGACGTTACATTTGTCTTAAACAACCACGTTTTTTTCCCCCCCACTGTGAACCCGATGCCTTTGTCAGGTTGGATGTTAATAAAGTCTGGTTCCTGACCTTCGATGAACTCTGATCCTTCTTTAATGAACTCCACAAAGTGCTTAAAATTCCAGAGGATCAGTCAATGCTCTGGTTTAAAATCTAAACAATTTTGTTTGTGGATAAAATTGTCAAATGTCTTCATCTTCATCTTCTTCTTCTTCTTCTTCTTCTTCTTCTCCTGAACCAGCGACTTCCAGTCCTCAAATCCAATCCTCAGTACACCATGAAGCTCCAGGACAGATGATAAATAAACATCACCAGCTGGTTAAATGATGCGTCTTACACATTTACCTGAAAGACACTACAAATGTGTGAAACGTGACTCCTGCTAATGTATATTATTAACGATTAAAGAAATGGCAGTGCTGCTAATTCTGTGTCCACCTTCGTCTCATTTACAGGCGAAAAAATCATTTATGTTGGGGGCGGAGTAAATGTGCATGGGGGCGTGTCTATAAAATGATTGACAGGAGACACAATCAAGCGGTTTTCTCAAAAAAAAAGAGAAAGAAAGAAAGACTCCAGCTCGAGTCATTGCAGTCATGTAAATGTCAGGGATGATGACATTTAGGTGGAAAGTTGCAAGCTTTCCATGCAGACTGCCACACCTCTAGTTTTATCTGCATGTAGCAGCGGGGGCTCAGTGGTCTGTGCTAGCAGACGGTTGGGACGCTAAAATGTTCTTTTAGGTCTGAGATCTGAGACTTCTTATTGAAGTGCAGAAGTTTGAGAAAGCAAAAAAAACTCGAACCAGCTCAGCTCACGCATGGATCGGATTCCTTTGCGTTTGCATTTTGTCCTTAAACTAGCAACTGGTTCAAAATAATAAACCTCTGATGCAAATCTTGTCTAAACATTCACCATCCTGTTATACAATTTATATTACAACCAGCAGGACTCTCGCTGGCGACCGGAGTGCCTTTAAGAACGGAGAGTGCTTTTAAACCTCCTTGTTGTGAGTTACGGTTTGTATGGCCGCAGATCCGTCTGCTGGCAAAGGTCAAAACACTTGATTTGTTCAAACACTTTATTTTTGTTCAAACTCTGAAAGTCGACCTACTAAATTAATTTGCTTGCCTAAATGCTCAGACAGATCCAGCGTGCTTTGAATATTCATTATACAACAACCAGACAAGAAGCAACTTGAAGTCTCTGGTGTTTGTTTTAACAGAAATTGGCCATGAGATGGTGCCAGCGACCGCTCGGGTTGACTTTGCATGCCATTTTGGAATTTTATAACGAAGCTCCTGGAGACGTGGGCAGGTCAGAATTGAACCAGGTTCTGATCTAAAGACCGCATGTCATTCAGGGAAGGAGAATGCAAAGGAAAGGCAAGAAGGGACGGGCTGATAAATAAGGAGGTGTGGCAGGTCGTGAGGACGGCTTTGCAAACTTCCTACTAAATGTCATCATCCTTGATAGCAAGATTCGGCATATCTGACCTGCACAATCCTGCTCCACCCCAACGTCCTTCAGCATTCGGAAATGGATCGGTTCTGTGTTGTAAAATAATAGGGAACAGACTAGATCTTAAATGAAACGATTCAGCTTATTTATATCTTCCTGGAAAAAATAATATGCAGTAAAATTTAACTTATGTGACTTTTGAAAATCAAACAATAGGCACTAGGACCCAGAGACCCATGAAAAAGGGCAAAACAGAGCTGGCAGGAGCAAAGGAATGAGCAAAACGCAGGACCAGCAGGAGTAAGAGAGTCGGGAATGCTCAGACAGGCGGGAATGACGAGGGTGAGACGAGGGAGAGATGAGGGATCAGGGTGGCTGCAGAGAGACAAAGTGACAGATCGAGATTCACAAGCAGATAAGCAACAGGAGGAGGAGTGAAAGGATGAAAGGAGGTGGAGCCTGGAGCTACTCAGGAGCTTAAAAACAGCAGCGCGCGAAAGGGAACCTTCATAACACGGAATGAACGTGGAGTAAACTGAAGACGCTCCTTCTGGAGGAATAAATCAGCGAGGGCCTATGGAGTGGAAAGGAACCGAGCAAACAAAGTCACAGAGGGACTGTAAGGTTAGTGAGAGAGCAGAGAGTAACTAAGAGAGGTGATCCCACCCACTGAGCAAGTGTACACACACACACACACACACACACATACACACCGGCTTTATCACAGACAGTCACGCTGTAACAGAACCGTGTAGCTGCCTAATCATCACACAAACGCATCAACGGTGCCACACATGCTGTATTTACGGAATCCACGCACAAGGACGTCTAATTCTGAGCTCAACCTGAGAGAGTTTAGACTGTAGCAAGAAGGCATACAGAGTCCTGGATCACACAGGGGCAAGACTGAGCTTGGAGAAGAAAAAAGAGTGACGTTAGGCTTCACTTAGCTCAAGATAAATATCCCTGATCTCCAGTACTGAACCTCACAAAGAGATTTTCTTTTTCTTTTTTCTCCCTCTCTTTAACACCATTTCAGTACTATTTCCTCATGAGAAGCATCAACCCTTGAAGAACTGAGGACCTTCACATCTTCTACATCCATTTGAGGAACCGCTTCTGGAGAACGCTACAAGAAGCTCAAAGGTCACTCTTTCACCTTCCCAGTAGTGGGATGGGACCCGAACATTGAGTATCCGTGAGAAATCACCGTCCTCTGACCCTGCACCATGTTGCCCTGGCATGGACCGAAAGGGCCGCTTCTGCCCCTGGTCCTGAGCCTCCTACTCACCACCTGCGCCGGACAAGACAGCCTGGAGGATCTAGAACTTGACGATGAGAGCAACTCCGTGAGCACGGAGAGTCCTGTAAGTTCATCATCCATACCCATGTGCTGTGCACCTGTGTTAATGCACAAGGGAATGATTTTATAAATTTTTTCAGTATTATACGAGAGGTGAAAGCTACAGTATTATTTGTGTTAGACTTCTGGAAAAATTTGCGTCATACTAAACAACTGTGGTCTGTGTTCTGTCCCTGACCCTGTTCATGCTGTGGCAATTTCTGAAAAATGTGGTGGCCATGTCTTCTACAGGAGACCATGTCTTCAGATATGGACATAGTCGATCCTCACAGGACGTGGATAGCCTTCAGGGATAACTCAAATAAAGGGGGAAACAAGAAGCCCAAACAAAATAAAAGAACCTCAAAGGTAAGGTTATGACCTTATGAAGGATGTAAAAAAAAATTTAAATGTTAAATCCACAAACTTAAACAGGTTCTTTGGGTCCCAACATCAAGCAGGCCTCCAAGTAGAATATCTACAGGATCTGAACAGCTCTTGAGGAAGATTTTATTTCCTGTCAAAGTACAATACATCACTTCCTGTTCCCCTCAAAGCTACTTTAATCCCTCTTCATTTTTCCAGCATGGCCTGCCTGGTCCCCCAGGCCCTCCTGGACCTCAGGGGCCTCCTGGTCCTCCTGGCCAGTTGATACCCAACCAGGATGAGATATTAGAGGACCTCCAGATAAAGTTGAAAGGTATGGCAATGTTAATATTTCTTCGACTTAAATGAAACTAGAAATATCGGAGTCGACTAAGAGACGTCATCTGGTGATTATCATCTGGTGATTTCCAGTCTTTATAGTTTTAATGGACCCGTGCCTTAGATTCTTGCTTGTAGCTGACGCCCGTCGAACTCAAGCTCACAGTGTTGTGTGTTTTGAGATGCTTTTCAGCTCAGTATGGTTGTAAAGACTGGTCACTTGACTTACTGTAGCCTTCCTCTTGACTCAAAACATCTCCCTGGTTTTCACACCAGATGTTTTTGTACCTTTCTATAAAACTCTAGAGATTGTTGTGTGTAAAAATCCAAGGCAAGTAGAAGTTCCTGAGCTTCTCAAACCAGCCCATCAATCACCAACTAAAAACCCATCAGAAATCAGAATCAGAAATTTCCCACACACAACAACTGAAGCTGTTGACCTGTATCTGAATGATTTGAAGCATTCCCCTGCGGCCACATGATTGGATAATAAGCAGGTGGACAGGCAGTGAGGTGGAACACTGGTGGAAGAAAGGCATAAGGCAACAGTATGATGAACTTTTTACCAAAAATCTATAACACACATACACAACGTGCTGCTAAATTACACTTTACTGAGGTAAAGCATCCTAATGAATTCCAAAACCTTGCCTATATTTAAAAGAGATACAGTTAATTTGAGGAAATGTGTTAAAACCTAAGGCAGTGAAACCTAAGGGAGATAAACATGGCTTTTATTCAGAAGTCGTAAATGCACTACGTTGTGTTGGAAAGCTTCCTCGCTTGATTGATGCTAGACCTTATTTGAGCAAAAACACTTCTCGAAACAGGCCACAATCGAGTTTCCCAATAAAACCTGGTTTCTACACAAACAGGCTAAACTCAAATCAATAGCACATGTTTATTAGTCCTGTATAGAGTTTATAAAGCTCGATCAGGGATGAGTAAAGAGTTTGGCTCAGAGAGCTGGGCTGTGGCATACGAAACGTACGACACTATTGACGTTCCTGATCGTATGTGGAGCGACCGCGTGACGCTTGGATGTTGGACGCTAAATTTGTGTGTTGAATTTTTTTTTGCCTTTGTAGGAAGGAGTCTTCGGTGTCAGAGCAGAAAAATTTATACCTCAGTGAAAAGTCTTCAAGAAAGACGAAAATTGCGAAAAAGAGAGAACAAGAAATGCAGATGAGGAAAGGACCGTGTAAAGCGTCTTTCACCTTCGTTCCATAACGACAAACAGAATTACACTTTTATTAGAAGTATTAGGTGGGATCTGAGGAGTAAAAGCCTTCAGAATGTATGTGCTGTAATTATATTCTGTATTAAATAAACTTCACAGCAGTTGTAGTGACTGTGTGGCAGCAGTCCATCCTGTTGCTGATCAGTTTCCTATCACAGCACGGTGTGAAGTGATTTATTCCTCACGACTCGCTAAAAGTTTTTACTCCTCAGAGAGCTTGTAGCTATACCCTTCGGGGTTAACCTCACTGTTAAGGTTCGCTCCTCTTGCATCCGCATTTCTACAGCTTACCAGAAAAGACTCGAAACACGCCGCAGAGCTGCTCCGAGACTTAAATAGTACATGCTTCTGCTCTAGGCTAAGATTCCGTAATCAAACCGAAGGAGCCAAGTAGTGCATAATTGTGTAAAATAACTGAGGTGCATGTCTGTGCAGATAGAAATCAAACAGTGGGTTTTCTAGGAAGTCAGATGGTACGCTTGTAACCAGCGAACTCAAGAAAGAAATCCGTCGAAAATTAAAGAATTCTTAGGTGTAGATGAAATCCAAGAACAAAATATTATTACACACTCTTATTATTTCTAACCTGTTTATATGACTCTAATCCACACAGTGACCTGTTACATAAACCTGAGAGCGCAATCGAGTGCAACCTCAACACAACTAGCAGAACTCAGATAATATGGATTACAGTGAGCTGATGGGTCGCTTAACCACATGTGACTTTCAGAATGATTTATTACACACACACACACACACACACACATGAACATTACAAGTCTGTAAAACTGTGAAGAACGATTACATAAAGGACTCGTCGATAAAATAAATACAAGAGCAGTTCAAAACTCGCCTAGTGATCGCAGTAGAAATAATAATTCATGTATAAACTCCCAGTCCAGGGTTAGTGTTGACACGAAGGCGTATATCGTTACGTCTCTCTCTCTCTCAGTGTGTGGAGACACTCGTCGTCTCTTTACGTTAAACGTGGTGTATCAGCTGTTACACACGTCTGAAAGAGATGTAGCGCTGCTGTAGGAGAAAAGTAATCAACACCACCTGAGTGATGGTGACATCGTTCCTGTCGTTAAGTGTGCTTTGCATCACAGATCGACCGGTCTTTTGTGAATGATGTCTGATGTATTAAACGTGTTGTGTGTGTGTGTGTGTGTGTGTGTGTGTGTGTCAGTCACTTTCATTGTGAAGCCTTTGGGGAGTTTAGTATTGTCTCGTTTGTGTATAAGTGTGTGTGTGTGTGTGTGTGTATGTGTGTGTGTGTTGGGGACGTCGCATGTTTGATCGTGGTCTGGTTTGATCCTTTAATAGGTGTAGTTTTCTTGGACGTCAGCGTAACTTGGCCCTGCTGTGGAATTCCCTGGATTCCACATTGTGCGTGTGTGTGTGTGTGTGTGTGTGTGTGTGTGTGTAGGGATTGAGTGTTGGCAGCTATCCAGGAAAGCAGACACAGGTCTGTTTGTGCTCTGGAGCAGTGAGCTGCAGGCTGTTCTGACAGCAATATAAAACATAAAGGCTCTTATTCACACGGCAAAAACACAGTGGCGCCGCAAACTTGAGCATGTTCAACGCCTACACACACACACACACACTCCCTCCATCCACTCACACACTCGCACTCCAAATATTTATATCTCCCTTTCAGACACAGATTGTTTAATGACTTTATATGTAGCCAAACGTCAGTCAAAGATCATCTCGCTGTTTAAGAGCAGTGAGGGTGTGAAGTGCTGACAACTTACCAAATAACACCAAGAACATAAACACGCTCAACAATAAAGCAAGTTAGCTACGTTTTCATGCCTCTAATCCATTTTTTTGTCATGTCTGATTTCAAAGACTAATAATAATAATAATAATAATAATAATAATAATAATAATAATAATAATAATACAGGAGAAGGAGATGGTGAGTTGGAATCTCTGCCTGTATGGGAGGAGCAAATTCTTCCTCCCCTGTCAATCATTATCTGATTGTGGTCATCTGCGAGCTCATGAATGAGAAAGAGATCCGATATCACGTTCCTACCGGCGTGCAGCACTACGTACAGACGCAGCTGTCTGGTTACGTGACGTGGTGTGATCAGCTTCATCCTCCCGGCTGCTTGCTGGCTGGCGGGTGGGATTTAGGGCAAAAAAAAATGATGTTGATGTCAGGATTAATGAATAATAAAAGAGCACTCGTTTCTGATTCATGGAATTATTACATAACCAACTTGCCGCCATCATCATCATCATCATCATCATTCACTGTGGCTGTGTCCCAAACCACAGCCCACATAAACATTACCACAATTATCTCACCATCATCAGTCCACAGTGGCCGTGTCCCAAACCACAAGCGGTCAGCCTGCTTTTAGTGCCTGCTCACTCACACTAGAAATGTTCTTCTTTTTCTTTGTTTGAAGGTTTACTTCATTGTTATTTTTAGAATTATTTATTATTTAATTTTTTTTTTCTGCTCGGCTCCATCCCAAACCACACTTCATCCACAACGTCTGCCACATAAACCCCATTACAAGTGTCTCCTCTTTTCAGCATGCACACACAACAAACAGGGCATTATGGGTATTCTGTTCTCATTATGACACATTGTGTGTGTGTGTGTGTGTGTGTGTGTGATGGATGGCCTCCTTGATGTTCTCTGATCAAGAGAGCATCTAGTGCACATGTAGTGAACATAGTGAACCTACAGTTTACTTTAAACTTTGCTTGTTGTTGTTGTTGTTAGAGATGGTGGGCAGCCAGTGTGTGCTCTGTGAACAGCCCCCCCGTGTGGCCACAGCCTTCCACAGCCACCTGCACCGCAATCTGCTGGTCCAGAGACGGAGCCTGCAGGAGCTCCAGCCTTTCAGCAGCGTAAGTTCCCTAAACACAAACCATCAGTGTGCCGTGTCTTGGCCGAACGCCGGGACTTTGGCACGCGGCGCCTCGCACATCTGGAATAAACTTCAAACGGCTTCAATGTGGATTCTGTTATGATGACGCCTGCGGGTTTTTTTAACACATTTTATCGCAAACCAGATCCTAAAAGTAGTTTTATCAGTAAAGACAGACGAGCTCACGAGAACACCAAGAACCTGGCGCTCAATCCGTGTGACTCTTTATGTCTACGGCGTTTCCTTTGATTGTAGAAGTAACTGTAACTTCATAGTGTTTGATCTTCTTTAAGTTTTATATTAAAGTGCGCGCAGTAATATCAGATTTAAAGAATAAGATTTTTAGGACTAAAATATTACAATTTTGCTTGTACCCTAGTGTCTTTGTGCTGACAGGAAAAACTCGTACTTTTAGTTTGATTCACCGTATCGTAATTCTCCGAACTTCCCCCGTGAACAACGTTCTCACTGTGACCTGATTCAGAAGTTAACTCTAAACACTCATTTATTTATTTTATTTAATACTAAAGCTCTTAACAGACGGTAAATTTTCCTTGTAGTGTCACCTTGAGACTATTTTTCTGTTTAAGATATCATTAAATATGATGATCCACTGCACACGAAGAATTTCATCATCAGTGGATTTAAACCTTGAGCATCGAGCAAAATATAAAGAAGAAAATAAAAGACTGGGGTAATAAATAAATGAATAAATTATAGTGTGTGTATATAGTCATGGCAGTATGTCCCTGTTCGACATTACGTGCAACAAACAAGAAAACATGCCAGTGGATTTGTTGTAATTGAAAATGCATGGCTTTATAGGTTTGGATTGAAACGATTTATTTTTCTCTCTCTTTATATAACGATGCCTTCTTTTGTTTGTAACTCGGCACCGTATATTGTAAACGAGGCCCTCGCCCTCGGCGTGTGTTCCCAGATTTAAGTAAATGAAACGAAACGAGCCGCTGGCACACAGATGAGACGAGCAGGCGGTGGAAAAGAGCAGCTGGAATAGTTTGAGTCATTCCTCTTCTCTGTGCTTCCCACAGCCTTCAGACATGGAGCAGTTTCACCAGAGAGGCCAGGGCTTTAACGCCAGCAGCGGCCGATATACCGCCCCGGTGTCAGGGTTCTACCAGCTCACAGCCAGCCTGGTGCTGGGTGAGTCCATCTGCATACACACGTTACAGGAACGTTTAGATCATCACACACACATCTGCTTTATCACGTGCGAAAGTGTTTAGACAAAAACGATACCTCAGGGAACGTGAGTAAAAAAAACCCACCTTTAAGCCGCATGTTTCAGTGTTAATAATATGAAGTGAGGGTTAGGGGCGGAGTTAGCACTAGCAACTTTACAGATTGTTAAGGGTTGGGTGCAGGGTTAAGGATCGGAGTTTTTCTTCTGACTTCATCCATATGAACAGTTACCACAGTTAAATGTTTGGGCGGAGCTAGTTACCGTTTATGGGCGGAGTTTACTGAGTATTTTGTTACTTTTCTTATAGCTTTATTTAAACGAACAGTTATAAAGGGTTAATAGTGCGTATTTCTAACAAACAGTTATGAAGGTTAAGGTTTAAGGACAGAGTTAACGTTTATAAAACGTTTTTTTTCCTTATAATCTTTAGGGTATAAAAGTAAACGGATGTTTTTAATGTTTTTAGAAAAAAAAAATATTTAAAAGCAGTGAAGTGTAATTGCTGAAGAGCTTTAATGTACTGACATGCGTGATGTTCAAGTGCTCGGTGTTCCTGACATACCGAGAATATCTGACATTCTTTCTCTAACTAGTCATGGTGTCATTCTGCACGTTAAAGCCTGCGCGGTCCCTGCGGTGCGGTTGCATCATTTATTTATTTAACAGTCAAGGCCAGTGTAACAGTGACAGATAAAGCTCTGGGGAACAGGGTGTGTTCTTAACAGCCAGCATCCGCCCACTCCAACACGTCCCTCGTTACATCGTGTGTGTTTTCAGAATCCAGTGAGACGCAGAAAAGGACGCAGGCGAGGCAGAAGGACAGCGTGAAGGCGTCCATATGCATCGAGTCTCTGTGTCAGAGCAACATGTGAGTACGAAGAACACGGTTGCATGTACGGCACCAAGCTTATTAGACAAAAAAAATAGCTACCACACATCTTGTTTTCCAGGGATGCTAAATGACCAAAAGTATGTGCACCCCCTTAAAAAAAAAAGTTAGTTAGTTTTCCACTAGATGTCGGAGTGTGGCTGTGAGGTCAGGTACTGCGTCAGGCGAGGAGATCTGAGGTGCAGCAGGGGGGGTGAGGAACATGTTTGGGCCTTTTAGTTCAGGTAAAAGGAAATTATATTATGTTACGGCGGTGAGGTGGTGAGGTGAGGTGTCCACATACTTTTGGCTCTGTTGTGTCTATTACCACAGAACAATATATGGGTACGTCCGTTTAAACACTGAAAAATGGAAGAAGTTTCTGGATGAGATTTCGGCTTAATATAGGTTTTATAACCTATATGTCACATCTTGGTGTAATTTTAGTTGTAGAATTCACACACACAACAGTTTAAGGGCAGATTTTACAGTTTATTAGTTAGACCCGTGGTATATAAGCTACAAATACAGAACTGATAGGAAAAACAAAAAAGACAGAAAGTAAATGAAAGACATTTTACATCCAAACACACCTATTCATTGTGGTCTGGCTGCTAGAATGAGGCCCACACACACACACACACACACACACACACACACACACACCACAAACCCACTTTGATGATGATGATGAATGGATGTGTGATGCTGCTGCAGGTCTCTGGAGACGGTAACAGGCGTGAATCCTGCAGGAGGAGTGTTCAGCATTCTGCTGACAGGAACCTTATACCTGCAGGTAAGAATGACTAACACACACACACACACACACACACACACACACACACACACACACACTGACAGTAATACGATTCAGACATACACAAATAGTTTTATAAAACATGGAACATTAATAGCAGTTGTTTTTTTTTTTTTAGATATTTGGTTCGTACCAGCTCTGATTTATTTATACCTATAAAATGCCCCAGAAATGTGTTTTTATTACTTTTACACTCAATTTGCCCATGATTACAATTTTATGAGTGTAAAAAAGAATAAAATCTTCTACTGAAATATAGTCATGACAAATTACAGCAAAGCAGACATTTGTGTGTGTGTGTGTGTGTGTGTGTGTGTTCTGCAGGCTGGAGAATACGTATCTATTCTACTTGACAATGGAACAGGATCAGCGCTAACAGTCCTCCAAGACAGCTTATTTTCTGGGATCCTTCTTGGCGTATAAGACCTCAAAGAGAAAGCACACACACAGTAAAAGAAAAAGAGAGAGAGAGAGAGAGAGAGAGAGAGAGGGAGGGAGAGATAGAGAGATAGAGAGAGAGACACCACTAAACCCAAACACCTACCTGTCTTCCCAGGCCAGTTGTCTCTATTCATATTTCTTCACTTGTAAATCATTCAGGAATCCTATCAGCAGTAATAATTCGAACGTTTCCCCACGTATCTACGCTAAGACGCTGTAGCATCTAAAGACATTTTCACCTCGACTGTGGGATAATTACACGACTTTGACACATTTAATCATAGAGATGTATGTATTTTTTCATGTGCTGTGTTTATATGCGACAGCCGTCCACTGAACAGGATAAAGAAATGATTATACGTATTTATTAAGTGTGAAAGTCTTAATAAAAACTCTGCTGAACGTCGGACTGACGCGTCTTCATTTGCAGAAGTAATGACACGTTTCATGGGTCAGCTGATCCCCAGATCGGAAGTGAAGCGACTCAGCTCTCATCATCATCATCATCATCATCATCGTCATCACAGAGCACCAACACACACACTCACACACTCACCGTTCATCTACTGGTATGTTTTGGGAATCTGGAGAACCCTGAGGAAATCCCCTGGAAATGTTAAGTGTGCTGACTGACACTGTAGGTTTAATGTGTTAATCCTTCATTTACACCTCAGGATCATTACGAGCCCTGATCAGACCGTTAATAGTCGAGTCCTCAATTTATAGAATAAAAACTCTCAACAGCTCAAACCTCAAAACTTTCTGGGGCTTTAAAAAGTTTTACAGCATCAGAAAAGTGTTTCAGTCTGAACCTGAGCTCTGCTGCTTTAACGAAGCCCACAAGCTGTGTTCACTGCAGCCTTTTATTCCTCTAAATGACTTCCATACACCAGTGTGTGTGTGTGTGTGTGTGTGTGTGTGTGTGTGTGTGTGTGTGT
>JAOTRN010000022.1:1541124-1554503 GCA_028566695.1 Bagroides melapterus | reverse complement strand
TTCTACAACGCTGCATTAACACATCATATCCATTACAGGGCAAGATATTATGAAATGACCTTAAAATAACTGAGACATTAAAAGTGACGAACGATGTTAGTCTTGGACTCTGGACACGCCAAATCAAAACAGACAAAAAAAAAAAAAACACGACCGGTCCGCCAGTATGACGCAAATAAAGATCCCTTTTTTTTTTTTTTATAAAAACACACTAAAAAGTTTTTCAGTGAAGAACCCGAGGCTTAAATGGTGCGTCCATGTTAAAGACTAAACTCAGCAACAATTCAGCCCAAAAACATTAAAGTCTGTTGTAAATTATTTAATTATGATCTGTCAATATTAAAAGCTTCGCAACTTTGCACTGAGGCTAACAAGTAAAGAACAATTATAGCTACCAGTTTAGACTTGTAACAGCTATATAGCCACATGATGACATATAAACAAACACTACAGGTGTGTTTTAAATCAAACAGGAAGTGGATTAACCTCTGAATTACTTCTAATGTACGATCCCGCCTTCAGACTTCAGGCCACGCCCCCTTCTATTATAAATGTTGAGTATTATGACTGAACAAAAGGCAATTTTATATAATATGATGTCATGATTAAACTTGTCACATTACATTTTTCCCCACAATGCTATCCTTTTATTTTTAAATAATGTAATAATTTACAAAACTGCATGAAAGCAGCTGATGTAATCCTTACAATGAAAAAAAAATTATCATAACAGAATTTTCTTCTTTTCAGGTGTTTTTTTTTTTTAAAAAAAAATACTATATTTTATTAGAAATCCTTTATCGATATCATTAAATATCAGTTTTTTTTGCAACAGTGATAAGATGAGAAACATTTTTGATCCCACAGTGGGGAAATTCACGTGTCATCACAGCAGCTCACAAACAGGTGCAGGTATTAAAGACTTACGATAAGAAAAAAAGTTTAATAAGACAAGATCAACAAAAAAAAAAAACAGAATTTTTTTTTTTTACTGTAAATGTATACACCTAAGGAACAATAAAATATATAAAATTATAGAGTTATAAAATTATAGGTTGAGTTTTAGAGGTACTCTGATAAACAGAATTATGGGATCGCATTGGTATGAGAAAAATAAAACACTTTAGGTTTGATGTACTAGGAAAAGAATCTTTTTTATGGTTGTAATATTAACTGTTTCATGACACACGGTTTATCATACGTCGACTATGAATTATTAATAAATAAATATAGTTTTAACATCAATGCACTGTCTCTAATAATCCCAGTGATATTTGGGAACGCTGGCTGAGACCAAGCCCATGATGACATCCAGAGTAACAGCACGTCTGAGAGGATAAATGTGTTGCTGAGAGATGTCTGAGTCAGACAGGTGATTAGGGGCCATGTGGCTCATCTCGCCACAGATATTTCAAGATATTGTTATCTCCCTGAAACCAAACTTTCCACTCGTTCATTCTCACCTGCCTGCTGGAGCTGGCTTGTCGTTTCTGCTCCCACATCGCCCTCTGTCGTGCCAAACTATACAGCACGTAGTGGTGAAAGTTTACACACGTTTAAAGCAGCAACATTTTTGCTCTCGAATGACACACGTCTAGCAAAACGGCACAGATATCCTTAAATATAAGGAATAAACAACTACCAAAATAAGTGACAGGTATTCTGGCTCTTTTCAGTGAATCGGCTCACTTGGTTCAGCTTACCAATTAGAGTCGAATCCTTCAGTATAATTTATAAAAAAATTACAAAACCGGTCAGCGTTAACTATTTCAATTATTTACACTGCTTTTTTTTTTTAAATAATTAAAATACTAAACTTTTTGAAATGTAAATGTGTGAGTCGGCTCTTAAAGTTGACCTACAGAACTCGGCTCAAAGAGTTGATTCATTCGCGAAAGACACATCGGTAGAACGTTGAAACGGAAAATATGGCCACGATTTAGTTAGCAATCAAAAAGTGAACATAGCAACAAGTGACTTTGCTAAATCAAACTGGCATATAAAGTAAGAACAGAGATTAATATACTGTTTACAGCCGTTAGCTAACTAATTATTATGCGTATTAAAAGTATCAGGCAGTTAATTAGCATTTGCTAATACTTACCAGGCAGCGTTCCTCAAGACCAGATACAAGAAGGACGATATGACAAAAAAAAAAATCTTTTTTCTTTCTTCCTTTTCAGGTTTGGGCGCCATTTCCAGTTTTTAATCGTAATTAATGATAATATTTTGCTATGTAAACTGATTGCTGCACTATTACAAACAAATCGTTTCAATTAGTCCAAACAAACCTCCTGATTGGACCAGCAATTAGCAAGTTATATACATTATTTAATGACATTTCTCATAGTTACTGGATAAAATAATAATAATAATAATAATAAAAAGTTAACTGTATCAGTGATGTAGATTTATTTGCCGTTTATTATTTACTACTAAAAGTAAAGGAATGGTTTTATTGATGGATGATGCACTTATTTGATCTTTCATAGATTTATTTTATCAGTAGTTCCAGATTAAAAAAACATTGACAAAAACATTGCTGATAAAAAAAATTATATTATGAATGGTTCATGTGATTGTAATGTTTAAAAATAAATAAATAAATAAGTGTTTCAGTATAATTTTGCCTACACACAAACACACACTTTTTTAAGGAGTCGACTCTATACTGAACTGATATTTTTCATCAATTCACTTTAAAGTGCAAACAGCAATATAAGGTGGGTACAATATCGTAATATAGCCTCACATTTCATTAAGTGCTAATTATTATCAAATTTTAACAAAATATGAGGGCACTGCCACTCGGACAAGTTTTTTTTTTTAATTAAAGTCTTATCGTCTAAACCAGCCCAGCCTTGGAGATTTTGGACACTCTCTCAGACTGTACCTGGGCACCATTTTGGGCGTTTTAGGCATTTCTAATGGAGTGGCAACTTTCACTGTATTCTTCCCATAAAGTCTCCTTTCATAGTCTAGAAGCTGGTCCCAGAATCCTGCGTTGAGGCGAATCGAGGGTCGGCTCTGCCTCACCCAGTGGTGTGCCTGGCACAGTGTCACTCCCTTGTACTTCATGAGGTAGGCCATGACCAATGCTGGTGAACGACTCATGCCTGCTGCACAGTGCACCAGAGTTCTACCCGCTTGGTTGTTATGAATCCGGGCTGCCACTCGGTCAAAGTGCTCACTCAGACGTGCAGTGGGAAGATCAGGTACAGCCACACGTACACACTCGACTCCTGGGTATGTTGGGCAGCTGTGGGATAGGGTGGCATTTACAATGAGGGTGATGCCCTTACGAGTCATGAGTGCTCGATTTAGAGGTGCATCAGCTCCACTCAGGAAAAGGCTTGGGGTGATCTTGGACAGAGACATGAGCTGGAGAGGACATAATTTCTAGATCAGTAGATTACCAGTTGACTTCAAATTCAATTTTGTAATTTTTTACAAAGGACATGCCAATATTATTAAAAACATTTAATTAAAAAAAAGTTGTATATAAAAAGAGATTAGTGTCTTACATGGTGCATCACAGACTAAAAGGCTTGCTCTTCAAAATTTTAGCAGTAATACACAATAAAAATGCAGGAATGAAAAACAAAAAAATATACAAATTCACATTGCCTATCATGGAAATGTCCATTACAATAATAATAATGTTAAAAATAGTCTGTCATGTAAGCAATTAACAGCACAGGCCTACTTTATTACTTCCTGTGACATTTTAAATAATAATCAATGTAATTTTAATTGACTGACCTGGTCCCTAGTTGTGTTCTCGCTCTCTCTCTCTCTTCTCACTGATCTGTGTTTCTATCCTAAAGAAAATCATCTGTTGGCACACCCAGACCATAAAAAGGCTTCGGGAAATGGAGACCAGTAGAGAGGGAGGTTAATTTTAGATAGCCTAAACAGCTGTGGACAAACCCAGAGGAATATCGCTCCACAGTAGGTGTATGGTAATTGAAGAGTTTAATTTTCTGTGCTCCTCAGCTCAACAGTTACTGTGAACTTTTGACTTCAAACTAGGATTAAATTAAAAGAATCTTTAATTCCTTTTTCTGCTCCAGCGTATACCAGGATATATGGCATTTAACAAAATTCTCAATATTACTTCAGATACTTATTTATTTAATGATTTAAATTACTAATTGGCTGTTAGATTAAAAAAACACTTTATTTAAGTAGATTTTCTATTTTATTAATCCACCTTTACCCGCCTTAAATCAGTAACCGGAAAATAAGTGGACCGGTCGCGTTTTTCTGACGTGTCACTTCCTGTTTGGGTTCCAACGCAACAATCATGGCGGAATTAAACCGACAACTTCAGGAATATTTAGCCCAATCTAAGAGCGGTGCAAAGACGATATCGCAGTCGAGCTCCAGCACCACTGTGAACGTTGATGAAGCCGACAGCAGTGTACCGGGCAGTTGGTTCGGTCGGTGGTCGAGTCCGTTCTCGGGTCGTACCGGATCTTCCACAGGCCAGAGCTCGACCAGCGGGTTTTCCTGGCCGTGGTCTGCCGAACCCGATCCGTGTCTGCCAGGCGTGAGTCGGTCTCAGCGGATGGTCGCGTTCGCGGTGTGCATCTTGTTTTCGGCGTTGTGTTTCGGGCTCTCGGCTCTGTACGCGCCGCTGCTGCTACTGAAGGCGAGGAAATTCGCTCTGCTGTGGTCACTTGGCTCGCTTTTCGCTCTGACCGGTGCCGCCATCCTGCGTGGTCCAAGCCGCATGATCGCCGCCCCGTCTCCGGGGGCCGTGATATACCTGTGCTCGCTGGGGGCGACGCTCTACGCGGCGCTGGGGCTCCACAGCACCATGCTCACGGCGCTCGGAGCCATCGTGCAGATCGGCGCTATAGCGGGCTACGTGCTGTCTCTGGTGCCCGGTGGCGCCGCTGGGATGAGGTTTGTCGGCGGAATGGCTGCATCGGCCATCAAAAGGACAGTGACTGGCAAAACCATGCCCATATGAGCACAAACTGTGGGACAAACCTCAGAACTAAACACTAATCCGGTGTGAAGGACGTATGCATTTTAAATCTTTGGATGCTTGGTGTATTAATCTGGTGTGCAGATTACCAGTGTTTAATCCTGGGAGTGCTCATCTTGGTGCTATGATGAGAAGACTGGTTTCTGCATTTATCTGGATTAACTGGAAACTAATTCATATTGTTCCACTGTGAAATGAGGACCAAAGCAGTACTTATGCACATCTAACAGATTTTGTAAATAAAGAGTCATGTAGATTAACATTGTCCAGTGCTTATCTGGTACCGAGTTGTCTGAGTGAGACTGATGAAATGAAAGAAGTCCACAGCAGTAGACAAGATTGAACACGTCCATTGTGGTGCAAACAAATAATGGTGAAATTAATTTTGCTTATAAAAATATGATGAATTGTATCAATCTTCCCATCCAACTGCTTGAATAGGCTGCCTGTAGATCTTCACGAGATGTCTTTATATAAGGCTTTCGCTCCACCCAAATAAATTACAGCATTTGGGGCATGCAGCTCTAGGAAAACAATCCATGAGGAGGTGACGTGAGGTGTTGCAGTCTGACTGTTCCGCACAGCGTTTTTATACCTCTTGTACCACAAACCTGTCATCATTTATACTTTTAATTAATTAAAAAAACATTTTATCCACTTTAAGTTGTTGAATTTCAGCTAAACTAGTTAGGTTCCTGTTTACATGTTCTTTCTTGCCATAAACAAGACAAAATGCTTATCATGCTACCAAGAAATCACAAACCCTAAAATCTCTCTCGTACTGTGCTGACACTGGAGGCTCTCCTCATGAATGTTTAAATAAACGTCTCCATATAAGAAGCTACACTATATCAATGGGCCAAATATCACTTATCCTGTGTTTTTAGATGATTAGATTTAATGAGTAACAGTAAAATTATTGTACAAATGGCTCCTTCCCCCTAAAATATATTTAAATATCAAAAATGCAGTCTTCTATACCTGTGTTTGAATTATTAGTGAAAACAGATTGGCGTAAAATGTGAAAGAAAGGAAATGACAACCGATTTGATATAAATCTTGCACAAACTTCTATTGCCATCTCATACAAAATGCACAAAACAATATGACAACCTTTTGACAAACTGTACATGTTGAAACAAAGTCGGCAGCCGCAGGAGACAGCTGCTCAATGTTACAATTCTTTTCTCTATTTTTATTTTACATAAAACGAAATGACTCGAACGTTCCTCAGCTCAAAGTCTGTCCGTCTGTCTGTTATTTCAGTTGCTGGATCGGAAATGTGCTCACTGTGCATTTTTTTAAACTTTAACATGAGCTGGAAAGCTTCGAGCCAATCCAGTGAACATCACCGTTGACGAGTAAGATCAGAACCGAGTGGGAATCGGACTCTATAGTGCACTGTGGAGTATTTGGTGAAGGATCGTTCAAAAAAAAAAAAAAAAAATCTCCAAAATGAAGTGAAGGGTGTGAGCTAGTCTCTCTGTGAAGAACATGTCTCCAAAGTTTCAAAGTCAGATCAGCTTTCAAGTTCATTTATTGACTGCACAATGTTCAGTCACAGTGTACAGGCTGTGACTGAACAGCCTGAACGACTGAACCAGGCTCATGTTCCTACGATCAGCACGAAGAGCGTGAGCCCCTATGTCCTCAGGACAAACTTGAGAAAACGCACAAGCGGGTATTAATGCGCCAGAGCTGACGGAGCAGATTTGCGGCTCTTTTGGTCCTTGTTTTTAATCCGCAGTGTCCGACCCGCTGTTTTTTGGGTGTAGCTCTGACTACCGACCCCGGCCTCCTCTCAGTCCACGGCCACCGCGAACCCAGCCTCCTCTACCTCCCCTAGACGGAGGAGGACCATAACTGACGTCTTCACGTGGTGGAGGCCGACCTGAAGAGAGTGTGTGTGTTACTCTCGTAGTCTTGGTGGGTTTTTTTTTTTGTAAACAGTTTATAAACATTATAAACAAAATCCTGAAAACAGAAACAAGGCTAGAGGTCTCACCTGCCCCTCGGTCATCAGGTCCAGCTCCGGGAGAGTCCAAGTCTCCGGTGCCAGGACCGTCATGCCAGGGACGTTTGCGAGGTGGAAGTGAGGCCATGTCCATGCCCTGTAGAGAAGAAGAGCGCTCCCTGCTGACCGCAGATGGACTGTCGTGCATGCTGTGGTCACCTCTCTGGCCGTCCCGATAGCCATCGTGACCTGAACACACACACAGACAACAGTGTCAGCATTATTCTCTTCTTTTCTACAGTATGGGAAATTCAACTTCATGTTCAGCATCACATTCACACTATCTGCCTACACTCTTCCATCCCAAATCTTTTTTTTTTTTTTTACACTGTGGTTCTACCTGCATCTCGCCCTCCCTCCCAACCCTCTTGGTTTCTTCCTCCTTCGTAGTGAGCCGCAAACTCCTCAGGAGTTGGCAGAAGCCCCTTTCTTCCTACACCACCTATGAGATATGACATGTTCAAACTCATGCTGATTGGACGGATTCTCTGTGCGTGTGTGCGCGTGTGTGCGTGGCTGAAAGGATTGCAGGATTTGAGTCAAACCTCCTCGCGGTGGTCCTCCTCGTGGCCTCCCTCTCCCTCCGTTCCCCCAGCTTGGGCCAATCTCGTCCTGAGAATCAAAGCTCTCGTCTCCACCGTACTCATCCTGGTAACCTCCTCGGCCTCCACGTCCACTCATTCCTCCTCTCCTGAAACTAAATCAGAGCGTTCCAGAGCTCATTACATCACTCTTTTCTGCACACAGAGGCAGATTTGTATAAGAATGTAATCTTCAATTGCATTGTATTGTACTTACGAATCGTCAGAATGTGGTGGTCGCCTCGGCATCTGCTCGTATCCGTCCATAGCACCCTCATACCCATCGTCATACCTGCAGAGACACAATGCCGTAAACAACTTGGCTGATCTAACTGTCTTAGGGCTGGACATTGTGAAAACTAACCTCAATACTTCAATGAAGAGATCTTCAAATCCCCAATGGGAATGATGTTATAACTGTTTTAATTTGTTAACTATTTGACACTTCGTCCTCTTCGGGTCAAAACCAAGATGTTCTGTTTTATTGGACAATCCTCAACAAGACAAATATGACTGACCTTTCGTAGTCATCGTCGTGAGAAGGGAACCTCTCCTGATTTTCCCACTGCCCTCCAGAACCTCCTCGGTGGCCCCTAGGATCTCCGTGAAAGTCCTGTCCCGGTCTTCTCCAGCCCTCTTGGTACCCTCCGTCCTCCACCCAGTACTGAGAACCTCCATCTGATCCCTGGTGCTCAGGTGGAGGCCCCATGTGGTGGTTCGGAGGTCCTCGAGGTCCATCTACATAATGCAACAAAGAGAGCAGAGACAATCAGTTATCTGATTTTTATTAAAGGTTTTTAATACATTTTTTTTTCTCTGGTAGTCTACTAAAGTGATTTCTCAAGCCTACCTTTGGCACCAGGCCCATGCATCATTGACTGTGGGCCAGCATTCTGTCCCTACAAAGCAGACAGGGATTAAAACCAGGACTCCTAAATCAAAACATGAATTTTGATGTAGGTCCACCTTTTACCTGGTTGTACTGTCCTCTGTTTCCCTCGCCCATGTGTGGCGGCTTGCCCTGCTGCATATATGGAGGAGGTCCTTGCATGTTACCTGGAGGCCCCTGCATGTTGTTTGGAGGCCCGTGCATCCCTCCAGGAGGCCCCATTCCATGCAGGTTCCCCATGCCATGATTTCGGGGTGGAGGCCCCATCATTCCTCCTGGAGGAGGCCCCTGAGAACCCATCATGTTCCCATGAGGTGCTGGTCCACGCATGTCCTGATGCATCATTCCACTTTGGGGTGGGCCTTGACCTCGTGGAGGTCCCATCATGCCTCCTGAAGGCGGTCCTGAAGGCATCGGGCCTGGTGGAGGACCCTGCATGCCCCTGGGCCCTGGTGGCATGCCATGAGGCCCCATATTCCTGTGAGGTCCAGGGTGGCGGGGTGGTCCATGAAGATCTGGAGGTCCCATCATGCCCTGCGGAGGAGGACCCTGGTGAGACAGAGGCCCTGGAGGCCCCATCTGACCCGAAGGGATATAAGGGCCGGGAATGCCACCTTGACCCATCGGAGGCCCCATGTTAGGAGGCATTTGCTGAGATGGCATTGACTGTGGGAAGCCCTGTGGAGGTGGTGCCATGGGGCCTCCTTGCCCAGGGAAGGATGGCATGGAGCCTGGTTGGCTTCCAGGTGGTGGCATGCTTTGATCCTGGAGTTGGGCCATTCGCTCAATCTTCAGTTGCTGCACAAGAAAAAACAATTAATTTAAACTTTGCCATTGTTACAGAGAAGAACAACATGGAAAAGTGTATTTCAGCACACCTCTAATAGCATGGGGTTTGTGTACTGCAGCGC
This sequence comes from Bagroides melapterus, assembly GCA_028566695.1. NCBI lineage: Eukaryota > Metazoa > Chordata > Actinopteri > Siluriformes > Bagridae > Bagroides > Bagroides melapterus. The sequence goes on along the minus strand of JAOTRN010000022.1, from coordinate 1,545,112 downwards.
AGCCATCTCCTGCTCTATCTCAGCCTGAGTCCTCTTCTTGCCGTCAACCTTGTCGTCCTTCCTCTCTTTGGGTGGCTCTCCTGGAACCATAGTTGGCACCTTGTTCTCTGCCCAGGCCTAAACAAGGATCATGTAGTGATTAAATTCCATTGCATTTGGTTTAAACATTTAAGATGGTCCATACACATTTACTTTCCTCCAGAGACTGCACGACGCATGCTTTCAAATTAAAAATATAAACGTAATGTGTTTTTATTTAAAAAAAACAAAAAAAAAACTGAAAGCATAAAACCTTGACTTACTTGCTGGAACTGAGCAGGAATAGGTTTTGCATAGGGAACTTTCTTTGTTGGAGGTTTCTTCAGGTCCTTTTGCATCACTTCATCCATTCCCCAGTCCAGTCCTGGGATGCTCATCTCAGCCTCCGGTACTGGCTCTTTATCTGAGCAACGCATTAATACAGGGTTTTATCTTGGTGTCAAATGGCACCAAATTCAGGATTTTTGAATGTATTAAATTCGGTGTGTGTCCCTTACTGGTTTGTTCCTGCTCCATGGCTGCTTTCAGCTGCTCCGGGATCCCCATCCCAGGAATTGTGGCCAGACTGTTGGGCTCCATGTCATCTGTGAGTCAGAAAATGACACTCAGGAAAAAAAAACCCCAAGAGAGACATATTTGGTTTATCACCCTGCAATGATTCAGCTAAAATAACTGGAAGTGAGAGCAGAGAAGCTAGAGTCCATACCAGAGCCCAGACTGTCTTACTCTACACTCACTCACCGTACTCGACTCCATCCTCTGACATTCCTGGTAGCAGATTCAGGTTGTAGCGATCGCGCATCTTATCTCCGGGTCGATTCCGGGTCCAGAATTTGCTGAAGGTTATAAAATAGACTTGATGACTATTTAAACACAACACAAATCCTCACATCTCAGGATCATTAACCTCTGACTCTAATGCACATATCAAATCTACTATGCTATAACCATATCTCACCAACAGGTGTACATTCAGTTATTTATAGTCAGTTTGTTCAGCAAAGAGTGTTAAAGAGTGTTTATATGACACACATAGTTTAAATACATTACATACCTGGTGTGGTCATTAGACCCTGAGCACAATATGTGACCAAGAGGATGCCAGGCTAAACTCCAGATCATACCCTCATGGGCCATCTCCATCCCGCCTACCTCCTTCTCCACCCTGTTGACGGCATATTTTTAACATCATGACTATTCACAACACGTGTTAGGTTTGTAATTAATTGCTGTGAATGAAGTGTGTGTGACTGAGTAAGTAGTTTGTACCCTGCATGCCAGAAGAGCAGAGAACCATCAGAGCCTCCACTTGCAAAAAGCCCCTCATGGATTGGGTGCCAGGCGACAGCTACAACCGGACCACATTAACATCATCAGATATCACACAAACACAACATCAGCACAAAGCCAGCACTTCTCACTTCCTACCTGTCGCTTCTTTTTTGTGCCCCCTGAACACCTGCAGCTCTTCTTTCAGGTTGCGGATGTCGAACAGTTTGCATAAATGGTCTCGTGACGCCGTCAGTAGCCAGTTACCGTTCAGGTTCCACTTCACCTCCATCACTGTGTTTTTATGGGCATGTCTGAGGAAGATCACAAGAAGATCATCTCAGCCTAATCTTCTAAAGAGCGTGCTTGATTTAAAACCCACATCATTTTTTTATTTTTGCCTTTTACTCCAACAGAATTAAAAGATGTCGCTTGCTCATTTACTCAGACTCGAACACAAGCTGGTGCCCAACTTCATAGAAGTATTTACATCTAACCAGATTTAATCTAATCCCAAGCCAACATTAAAACACTTTTAATCTGTACCCATTCCTGATATACTATTAACCCTTCGTGTCACAGAGGCAAACGTAGGGATTAACGTTTCTCACTAAAACACTTCCCGGTAATAAACTCACAATGTTGCAAGACTTTGGCCAGTTTTTGGATCCCAGAACTTGATAGGCTGCTGGCTGTCCTTGCTGCCTGAGACGACCAGGCCTTTGGTGGGATGCCAGTCCACACACTTGACGTCTGCTCCGTGACCTGGAAAGCAACGAGTAAGAAAGATTTAAATGTGAAGGTTAAAAGATCACGTCCACGCTCAAGGCATTAAGTCTACAGTATATATAGTTCTATGTAGAAGTTTTCTGCTTAGGTGTGTGTTTGACAGAGAGTGTAGAGAATGAGCAACACTATTAAGGCTAGCTTTGTGATTGGAGTAACACTGACTCTGTTCTAGCTGCGAATTATAAAACGCATCATACAACTATTATCTGAAGATCTAATTCTCTTAAAGTAAGACTGCACCTGTCCTCAAAACTCTTACTGTAGAATAATGTTCAAAAATGGAAAATAATCAGCTTTTATTGTATTTTATACAGTAGAATGTCAGATATACTTGTAAACAGAAACGACACCAATTCGGCACCCAGCATCAGTCTCAGGGAAAAACTAGCTGTGGTTTGTGTAAGTCATGGGGATGTATCCTGGACTGTAGTAATGTGTTTGTGAAGTTCAGAGTTTTATTATAAAGATTATCAGAAGCATGATGCTTTAACATCATCTGATCATCCGATTGTCATTACTGCTAACAAAAGGTGAACCAACAGAATAGTGTCCAAGCTTATCCACCACGGACTGGTTTTACTGGTGTAGGTGTTCATGCCTGAGCAGAAGCCACACCTGATCCCACCTTCATCAGCTGATCGTTGTTGTGAAATGACTCTGGTGTGGATTCTGCTTAGTTGGAACGAAAACCTGCAGCCAGAATGAGGCCCTTTCCAATTAAAATTAGACAACTCTGCTGTAGAAAATTTTACAGACCAATAGAACTCTGTGGATTTGTGTGAACCGACAGAATTCAAAGACACGATAGATAGATGCAGAATTCCGTAAAAGAATAGAATCTTGTGAAATAGATTTTTTCTCCCACCAATACAATTCAAAACCAAAGCAGTTCAGCAAATCAATATCAATCTCTGAATATATATATATAAAAAAACAACCTTTAAATCTATAAAATTGTTTATGATTCAGAACAATAAACAGGTTTATCATGTTTTACTTAGAAAAAAAAAAGAAATGTAGATTTGTAATGACTGAAGTAATATCCAAGTGTGTGTGTGTGTGTGTGTGTGTCAATGACCTGTTCCTGTTAGACATGTTCAGAAGCCGTTTTGAAAAGAGCAGCTGGTGCTCGAAGATGACGGATTGTTCTAGATCATTTAGACAAAATTGAATATTCATGATATTACAATGAACTGTTTTCTCTGGGGTACTGGGGTCCTCAGTACTGACTGCACTGATGTGATGACAAAAATATCACAAAAATCATATAATAATCAGGTGACATCATCAGTAACATCGGTGTTAAGTTAAAAAGTTAAATTCTTTTTTTTCCTCCTCTTTTCTTTAAGCTGATTCAGAGAACAGAGTTTATATACACGTCGGACAATGAGCTCTGATTTTAAACAAAAACGAATAACGAGCTTTATTTAATGAATCAGTGGGAACATCGTCGTGTTCAAGTGCAGGCTACATGAACAGAGGAAAGTTACGAGTATAATTAAACAAAGACAAAATAGAAAGAAATTTAAAAACACTTTTTTTTTTTTTTTTTTTAAAAGACATGTTCACTGATTTTTTTTTTGAGGTCTGTCATTTGATTCTGATGATTTCTAATTGAAAAACAGAATTAGAACTATTTTTGGATTAACCGAATAAACTGGTTTATTACTGGTCAGTTTTACTGGAAATTCGGAGCCCAAACCATCACACTGCTCATGGTTACGCTCCATTTCAGGTTTCATAACCATCTGAACATACAACACGCTACTCAACACTTCTACAAAACACGGCTATTATATTTATTTCTCAGAGCATCTTAAAGTGTAATGAAAGGGTCCGAAATTCACAGGACAGAACCAACACTACGACTGTGTAATGCTGGAAGCTGCTA
>JAOTRN010000022.1:1504485-1520685 GCA_028566695.1 Bagroides melapterus | reverse complement strand
TTTTTTGACCAAAGGTGTCCAATATTTTTGCATATGTACGTAGCAAAAATTCAGGTCGTACCTGACATACAGACAGTTGAAGAAGCCCAGAGGAAAATCAGTAAAAAGCTGAGAAAAATCCTCCTCGCCATGGTCACTGTGGACGTAACCAACATAACGGCACCCAAATCCATGTTTTATTATATTCATAATATTTATACAGAAACAGTGCAGAAATACATAGAACATATTAAAGATGACAGAAAGAGTGCGGGACTGGAGTGTGAAATCATTTCCTTTAATATGTTTGATGACAGGTCCAAAAGTCTTGTTATATATAAATAGATGCGTCAGAAATCATAGGTTAGAGCTGTAACTCTTTTAGTCATCTGTTGCTTCCAAAAGTTTCCAAAAGTTTTTATCTAAGCACAGCAACCATCAGAGATTAAATATCAACACGTTTCTGAATGTAAATCTTATAAATAATGAAATAAACATTTTACTTACGTGCTGAAGAAATAAAGAACAAGGGATCCTGGAGGTTCTGTTTAAATTGTGTTAATGACTGACTAATGTGTGGACTGAGAGTCGGCTCCTGCCCTCTAACCTCTGGACAGAGAAATTTGGGGCTTTACTCAGATTCGTGGAAGCTATGAAACGATAACTGAGCTACAATGTTCTCATAAAGTCTAAAGAGAAATTCAAAATCAAATTATGTTGAATTTTCATGATTTAATTTTTTTTTTAGTAAAAGCTTTTCTCTGTTAAATCTAAAAAAAAAAAAAACAATGGCATGTTAATGTTTGTTCAGTTTATTCTTGTTTCATTATTCATCTTGTTTTAGTAATTAGAAGGTAATTCCTGATTAAGTTCTCAACCTTGTTTTACACTACAGTATCACCCCAAGCATGTTTTCTTTAAGGATACGATTATATAACTTTAAACAATGACGTGAATAAAATGAATCTCATGACTAATAACTGATGGGATACTGTTTTGGTCTTCAGGAGTTAATGAGGGGAAACATAGTAATTCGTTACTACTGTTTTATTGTTTAACAGAAAATTATTTACAAAGATTTGAAAGTATATTAATGGAGAAAATATTTGTTAATTTGGTTTATTTGGGGACAGCAGGTCATATGGCGTGTAATGTCCTGAGAAGATGAGGGGAAACAAGCACGGATGCGTTCCGGAAAGAAATAAAATCAGGGAGTTATTCCAATTTAATCCCGTCTGAAAAGAGGAAAAGGGCTGAGAGTCTAATTAGTGTCTTCAAACAGCCACTTAACAGGTTCTCCTGTCTTTACCTAGCTAAAGACTAAATTTGATATGATATGAAGATCAGATTTGGAACAATGGGGTTCGATCATGGCTGCTTCTTCATGCTATCGATCCACTCCAGATAATTGGAGACTTTGGTGTAGATGCCCAGTTTGTCCGTGTGACCACAGCCCTCACCCCAGGACACGAGACCAATGAGGAACCACGTGTTGCGGTACAGCGTCATCATGGGGCCTCCGCTGTCACCCTTGCACGCATCCTTGATGCTCCCGATGCTGCCGGCGCACAGCACGTTCTCCGTCAGGTTGTTGACCATGTAGTGTGCGCATTCGGATTGCTCCATAAGTGGCACGTTGATGTGTTTGAGAGCTGAGCTGTACGGCATGGTCCCTTTTTTTTCTTTGCCCCAGCCTGTCACCACCGTCATGGTTCCGTTGAGGTGGAGCACGCGTTCGGCCAGATCTTGACTCGGCAGACACGCAGGGACGATGTACGTGCTGAATGTTACGGGCGACTTCAAGCGCAGCAGAGCTATGTCATTGTCCATCGTTAGTCTACTGTATTTTGGATGGGGGATGGTTTTCACTACGGGAAGGGTGACCTCAGATCCTTCGATCTCAAAACGTTTGTAGTCACCTAAAGGTGATTTTAATAAAAACAAACACATGGGTCAGTTCAAAAGCAGTTGGACTCTATATCATGTCCTAGAAGATGACACTGTAGTCCTGGAGCTGGGAGGGAGCCTTGCTTAAGGGCCCAATGGTGGCAGTTTGGCAGTGCTGGGTCTTGAACCCCAATCCTCTGAGCAACAATCCCGAACCTTAAGCACTCGTACCACCAGAGAACAATAGTCTAAAAACTCATTAATGTTCATAAGGCAAAGCATGTCAGAGATGGCAAGCCCCAAGTATCTACCAAACACCCACCCAATCCAGACTGGACTAAAGCAACTACTATTCTTGGAGAAAAAAAATGTTCCTTAAGGTTCTTAGAGATCAAAATAGCTCAAGTAGTTTATAGCACATTCCTAACTGAAAACCATCTCAGGTTGTTGAATGGTCAATGGCATCAGTCTGTAAATTTCACTATGAAAAAGTGAATAAAAATCAATAAAACACAAACCCAGTCTGACAGAGAAGAGGCTGAATCCCTCGAGACAGTGAGCAGCAGTAAGAACCCAGACGTCATCAAGCAAGACGCCACCACAGTGGAATTGTCCTATGGAGTTCAAGATAAGAGCCTGAGGAGGAAACACATAAAAATGGCGCCCGCCGTGTTGAAGATAAGTCACTTGGTACACACTTGATTATTTGGACCAACACTGAGCTAACTCAGCTAATTAGTTGTGATCATTTAACTGGTCTTAGAACCAAATTACCTGCCAAGGACTCTCTCCCCTTTTTCCAACTTCACCTCCCATGAGCCAAGGCTGTAGACCTTCGATGGGCTTTGGTCTGTAGGACGATTTAGCGATCAGAATCTGTCCACAAGACTGCTGATCTGGAAATCGGAGACAAACACATGACAGTTTACCAAAATGCAGAAAATATTAACAATATGGAGACCTGAAATGTTAATCTCATCTGCAGCAAGTGCTCACTTTTTGGAGCGCACTGTTTGGAGTCTTCCTGGAGCGAGTATCCATTAATACAGCTGCAGTAGCGTCCGATCTTGTCTTTTACCTCGTGGCAGTTGTGGTCACAGCCTCCGTTGTCCACCGAGCAGTTGGTGTGTGAGCTAACTGGAGGTCAAATCAGTCTCGGAATACTGAGAATATCTTTAGTACTTTAGCCTGTCTGACTTTCTTACCTTCCCATCTGTTTACACGGTTCAAACAGAAAGATTTAGCATTGATTATAACACCACCGTAGGTTGCTAACTATGCTGGATTATGATGGATTTCTGAGTAGTTTCATGTAGCGTTGAGAAAGGAAGCTCTTGCTTGTTCATTTTTAGCAGTTAAAGGCAAAACCTTATCTCTGACGTTTGAGATTGTGTATATTTTTTTTCCTCCAGCTAAACTCCACTGTTAGCAATAACTTAAAAGTGTAGCAATAATAATAAGAGCAAAAAAACAGATCCAACAGACAAATTATTTCCAGACTGGCTGAACACATAATAAATATTTTAAGATTATCAGGATGGAGTGTTGCTTTAACATTTTCCTGGAATTCAGACTCACCCAGCTGACAGTGTTTTCCTTCATAACCAGAGTTACAGATGCAAATGTACTTCTGGAACTGATCCACACAATCTCCGTTCTCACAGGCGTTTGGGATGCACTGGTTCCCATCTGAGACATAATAAGCAATAACACACAAAAACACATACAATTACCTCTGGAATTAGAATAAAGTGAATATTCGACACTCACCCGTATACACCGTCCAGAACTTTAGCTGTAAGAGCAGGAGAACAAACACGATCACTAGAGGCATTGTGAAGAACAACAGAATAAGTAGAAGAACTTCAGCGAAGTCGACTCACTGTGGCCTCTCTGGTCTGGTAGATCTCTCTGGCTTCCTCAAAGTCGCACCGCTCCTCTATACACTCTCGCTCCAGAGACGCAGGCTTGAGTTCTTCCAGAAAGCTGTTCGCTCTTCTGGAGCGCAGGAGCATGTGTGCTTGCGGAGGGCTGTGAAACACTGAGTCGCAATATTACAATTTCAGTAGAAATCCACGATGTGGAATATTTTCCATACTAGTTAAAAACTGACCTATTATTCGCTAAGTAGCTAGCCTAGCTTCCTATTTTAATGCGAGCTCTTATTATCAGAAATCTAGATGAAAATAAGATTGGTGTAACTCTGAGAATAAGGAGGTTGTTGATTTCAGAAAATTTAAGCAGAAAATTTCCTGTTTGTTGGGGTTAAAGTAGGACGTTACGATATATGTACAAATAGACAAAATGCTATTTTTATACATAGTCCTAGTTTTATTCTTGTTATATTACAAATTAGGGAATAATGTCAGTGAAAACTTTCCATTCAGCATGCGAAAATCTATATATTTTTTGTCCTCAATGTTTTTTCCACAACATGCAACCTGATTGGTTGGGAGTTTGTAAACAGCTGAGCTTCTTTGGTAGTTGATAAAAAATGCTTTGTATTCCATTTTTTCCCCCTCAAGGATGTCAATACTTTTGTACACACAAGTAGAGAAGAGCTTCTTAGCCATTCCTGAGCTACTGAGCTACAATTTTTTAAAATACATGGATTTAAAAAAACAAAAGAGAAAAAGATTTTCAGGTCGTACCTGACATACAGCCAGCAGAAGCACAGAGGAAAATCAACACAAAGCAGACGTAAAGTGTTCTCACCATGGTCACTGCAGACGTAATGGACATAACAGGAACCGAATCCTCGTTATTATTTATTTCATTAATGATAATCTCACAGCAGCAATGAGAACAGATTACACATACGAGAAAGAAAGACTGTGGGACTTTACCTTTCCGTCTAAGTTTATTAATTTGGTTAAAAAGTAAATATATATTTCCAGATCGCAGATCTAACCAGCAGACGGTCAGTTTCTTCTGTTTCCTCCTCAGAGAAGATCTATGTGAAAAAAATTCAATTTTATTGGTGTCCCTGGAACTCCATGATCAGGTTTCAGTCATTCATACTGAAGCTCGTATCAAAAAACTTCAAATCTAAATAAACAATCAGCCATTTTACTTACATGCTGAATATTAAAGAGCAGGCATGGTGGAGGTTCTGTTTAAATTGTGTTAATGACTGACAAATGTGCTTATCATGAGTCTGCTCCTGCCCTCTAACCTCCGGACAGCTTGCATTCAGAAATCTAAACCACTGGAGTGCAATCTAGGCACAGATCTAATCAAATCAGTGTTCATGTTATGTTTTAAAAAAAGTGCGTTTTGGTTTATTTTCTGCTTGCAGCTAATAAACATTTCTTTTGGCTCAACATGCATGAGCCTCGTCTTTAGCTTAAAGACTAAACAGAAACGATTTCATCTCAATCTTCACAGATCTGAATGCTAAGAGTACAAAATAGTGCAATTATTTGAAAGGGCGTGTTAATTTTTGGAAGGGAAGAAAAAGAAAAAAAGAGTCTGATGTGGGAACGTTTTTATCCCTGTGATAGTGTAGGTGATAACCTGATGTTGAGGTTCCAGAACTTTAAACGTAACACTAAATCCTTAAAAAGTATGCTGTGTGATGCTTCTTTAATAAATAAATGTATTTGCTGTAGTATAAGAGGAGCAAAAAAGAATTCCAGGGTTGTATGATTCATCAGGCCGCATCACACCACCACTACAATGTTAATTATTTTCTAATAACAGCACACCCCGTTGTGTTTGTTTTTATCCTTACTTATTTGTTTTGCTAGCTGGAATGTCAAAATGTTGATTTATACCCAGCTCTTCACCCAGACAGAAAATCGACTGAGGTAACAATTGGTATAAACTGCGGACACATGTAGTGGTTTCCTTTACATTAGGTACCTGAACAAAGGCTTTTCATTGTTGTGTGCAAAAAAATGCCATTGGAGGTCTAGAGGTGTGGAAATGAGGACAAATATCATCACTAGACATTTATCTTTTATTACCACTCTTTGTCACCAAGTTTTATTTCAGAGATTACTGTGTCCCATATATTTCATTCTTTATGACCGGGCAAGAATAGAGAGATCTCGGGTTCCACGGCTGAGCAGAGGAAGAGTGAGGTGTGGTCAGCCCCGGGAGGCTTTGTTAGCCCTGAGAGCGACCTCTCAAGGCCTCGCTTAGAGGCCAGAACCCTTCCCAATAGATTCCTCTGTATTTGTCTACCAAGGACACTTGAGATTTGTCCATGATGGCTGCAATAGCACACGAATCACTTCTGTAAACATTGGAAATAAATACACTTTGTCATACAATTTGTCCTGAATACGCGACTGGGTAAATGAATTGGGTCATCAACAATTGAATCCACATCAGCAGCCGTCCCAAATGGATCACTTTATGGTTCATGGTGTCTATCCTTACATCAGCTCAGTCTCTGAAACCTGAGAATGGAAAAGAGATGGTCCGAGAACAACCAAACTTTATTTTCCTTATCATTGTGAAGAACATGCTGTCGAGTGCCAGCAAGGTTTAAACAGAAAAAAGCTCTATTTATTGAGTGTCCAGCACAACAGCAGATCGCATCCTCTCCGTTTACCAGCCCGCTGGGGAAAAGTCCTACTGAGAGAAGGTTTTAGGGCAAGGCTTATAAATTGATCAGAGTGCTGGTGACATGGTTTACTTCGTGACCAATTTATCTGGATGACGGCTCTAGACTTCTCCCTAATCGTAAGTATATCAGTTAACTTATACATCACTGACATTGACGTTTTATTATTTTTTTTAATGAAATCGTAAAGTGATTAAAGATATGCAAATAAATTCAGTTGTATAACGTCCAAGAAATATTTGTGTATTTACTGTACAAATGAAGCTTATCTCACACTGTAAATCAAAAACAAACAACAAAAACCGAGCTATCTAATGTGTGTACAACAATTTATATATTTATACCAAATTGCTTTTATACCAAAGCAACTAGGCAACAATTGAAGATTAAAGATTGACAGGTTGTAATTTCCCACTTTCCAGAGACAATTCTCCGGAAGACAAAAAGTGTAGCTTGTTACCAAAACTAAAAAAAAAACTAAAACTAAAAAAAAGTTACAATTTCTGAGCGTTAAAGCTATAGACTATAGTTCCTTCCTTGAATGCTGAATTTGTCTCACCTCACCTCATTGTAGTGTTCACATTTTTTTTACATGTATTTATTATTAGGCCTAGATTATGTGAGGCATTGCCATACACCATGGTTTGCAGTTCTGATTATAGAGATAACTTTTTAGGAGTGTGTTAATAAATAAAGGCAATTCTGACCAATCTTCATTCCGACCAATCAGAATCAGAGCTGAGAATTCAACTGTACTGAGGTGCATTTGAAAATAAACCCTGAGAAATGAAATAGTGAGGCTGCTTGACTTGTGTTTCTTGTGACTCTTTTTACACAGCCCTTTACTACTGTTTACTTGTCTTTTTTTTCGTTCCAGATGATAAAGGTATTTCTAAGTTTATTGGCATCCTCGGCCCTGTCAAACGGAATGTTTATAACTAATGAAACAAAGAATTTTGCACCTCCTCCTCCTCCTGGCTTACATGACAAGCAGATTCCCCCTGATTACTGGGGTTCTGGCGATTATCCTCCACTGCCTGACAACCAGCTGCCACAACAAGTCTACAGCATAAATGGTGGTGGCCCTCCACAGATACGTACTGGCTCCCAAATGCCGTATGAGATGCCCAATGAGATGCCTGCTCCATCAGAGAACTACACTATGCTAACAGATGGTTATCCATTGCCACCAAATAGTCGGTCTCAGCTCGGACTTAATGTACCAGACATAACATTTTGTGATATGATCTTGCAAGCCCCAGTGCCCCCAAGTGCAGATCAAGTACCTTGGTTCTGTACCTGCTCTTTGTGCAAAGGAAACTCGCAGGGCCAAAAGGGTGATAATGGAGACAGAGGCCTACCAGGTGACTAGAGTTTACATATTATATAGTTTCAGTCCTGGGAATCCACTGCTCTAAAGTTTTTTGAGATGTCACTGCTCCCAGTACAATTCAATGAGTTGGATCAAGCGTGCTGGGATTGAAGGATTCCCAGAATTATGGATTATGAGGACTGACATTGAGAAGCTCTTTGCTATGATTCCCCACAGATCCAAAGATGTCATCTTGTACTACTTATAGCTCTGATTATCTGATCCACCATGCTTTTAATCTCTTTCACCAGGTCAACCTGGGAGTCCAGGAAGTAGAGGTCTACCCGGTCGCCAAGGTCTGCCAGGTTTCACAGGTCCACCAGGATATAAGGGTAAATACAAGACATCCTGCTTCTCTATTGGAAGAACTTAGGTCTGCTTAGTCATACTATGCTGGTCAAAGAATGATTTGAACATCTGAATAATTTGTTGCAAACTAAATAACTGTAAAAGTTCAGACTTTGAACCACAGCTGATTTCAATATTTAAAGGCCAGAAAGGTGATGAAGGTATGAAAGGGAATGATGGTCCACCGGGTCCAATGGGAAGGATTGGAGATCGTGGATTCAAGGGTTAGTATGCCCTCATTTGCACATTTACCACAATATTAATACCTGCAGACATTTTCATGGTCCCTTGTTCTTTAGGTGACAAAGGAGACTTGGGTACTGAAGGGAGGTCAGGGGACCCAGGACCCCCTGGGCCACCCGGTGATTGTGCTGCAACATGTGGTTCTGTAAGTGGACCTCCAGGAGAAGTTGGATTACCAGGAGCAATTGGGCCTAGAGGACTCCCAGGGAGCTCAGGAGTACCTGGGCCAAAAGGCGAGAAGGGGGATCTGGGTGAAATTGGTAAGCCTGGAGTTCCAGGCCTTAATGGGTTGAAAGGAGATCAAGGCAAACAAGGTTTGTGTAATTGCACAGATGGGGCCAAAGGTGCAAATGGAACTGCTGGGCCTCCTGGTCCAAAGGGTGAAAAAGGGAATGTTGGTTCTCAGGGGCTTGAAGGGGTAAGTGGTACTAAAGGTGAAAAAGGAGAAATGGGAGTGACAGGTATTCCTGGCCCCTGCTCTCCTGCCATCCAGTCAGCATTTTCAGCAAGACTGGCTGTCACTTACCCAAGTCCAGACAGTCCTGTGCCCTTCAGCATAGTCATATACAATCTACAGAGTCACTACAACCCCATTACCGGTGTATACAAGGCGCCTGTCAATGGTACATACAGCTTCAGCTACAATTTATGTGTCTTTAACAAAGTGCTCAAAGTGGGTCTCTTCTACAACTTTGCCCCGGTCGTAAAAAGCACCGGTTCAATAAACCTTGCAATGGTCTCTCAAGAGGTGGTTTTGCACCTGAATATGGGTGATGAAGTGTGGCTCCAGGTAAAAGATATAAACAGTAACGGTATCTGTACAGGCAGTGAGGCAAGTAGCACCTTCACTGGCTTTCTTCTTTACCCAGACAGCTGTGATTTACCCTTATCCCGAGACATACCTGAGCCTATCATTGGCACATACAGATGGGGCACTCTGGAAGCAACTGAACCATAAACATAACTGTTGTTCAAATTTCACAAAATACAATAAAGCTCTTTAGTATCTATACTGATACTTTTCATCTGCTTTGACTTTGATACTTTTCCTACATAGAGTCAAATCTTCAGGTATAGCAGTTTATTCTGAAAGGTCAGTTATCAGAGGTTTTGATGCTTAGTCACCTATTTGGGTTTGGGTTTTGACACTATAGTCACCTATATAGCCAGACATATCTGGGTCTGATCCACTTCTGAAAGAATGGTAACTGAATTTGAAAATAAAACTTGACTGATAGAGATAAAATCATACTTTGTAATTAGTTCTAATGCTCAGATATTTCTTAGCCTTTAAATAAGGTACAGCATGTTCAGTGTACATGATGATCATTTGAAACTGAACAGCGTTAGCATGAACAATTGCACAAATGGACCAGAGATTGTATGTAGTGGAAACTGAAGCCAATTTGTCATCTGTATGTGACCCTGTGTTGTCTGACTTTACAACACTTTATCCTAATCTTATCTATGCTAACTGTTTTTCTTGTGAACCGCCATTTGTGCTGGAAAAGCATGGTCTGACCAGCTACCAGCTGCCAAATCACAGTCTGAGTTGGTCAAACTGGTTGACCATCTTTGCCAGCTAAGATATTTTCCAGCTTCATTATTACTTGAATCAATCAATACATGTTTAAGATTTTCTAATTGCCTCACTCAATAATTTTTTTAGTATTTGTAGTTGCAATGACTACCAACTAGCAAAGATGGTCTGTTGGTTTGACTAGCTCACCTTGTGTTTTCCCAGCTGGTAGATAGATGTTTCCGCATGGATCACATTCTCCTTCTGAAATACCTTCATAAATGCAGTGAATTGATTTGCATGGGTGTCTCAAGAACCTGGACTAGAACTTTCTGGATGGTTAAGTAGGTTCCTTTCAAAATAAGAGTCTATTCAGTTATAGATCTTTACCCACTCTTTTGGATAAAAGACTGAATAAAAACCAAAATCAGGTTAAATATAAAATCCGGTTAAAAACACAAGTTTGAGCTTCATAAACTAAACAGATTAATTTAAATGAAGACCCAAACTATAATACTGCTTAATGGCATATACCAGTAACATAATCATGATGAAATCTTAGCTGTATAGCATCTAAAAATGTCAATGATTAATCCTGAAATATGATAAAATGCACAAGGATGTGTTTGGTAAATTATTATTTGATTATTACAAAAAAATAATAAACATTCTGATTACAAACCAAACAAAATCCTGAGATCTCTTGTCTTTATTATAGTATACTGTATAGTTACAGTATAGATACAATAGACTTTTTTCTTGCAGTACAATAATAGAAATCTACATTATCTATCCATTATATCTGCTTTCTTGCAGAGGCTAAAAATGTAAACTAAAAGGTCGAAAATCCCTGGCCATATTTTTTGTACCTACTTCAATTTGGAACTACGATTGAACCTAAAACAACCTACGAAAGACTCAAGGCTTGAGAGCTAGTGTTTTATTTCTAGCCCACTACAGGACGTATGCAACTTCTTGTCTCAGTGTCAATCGCTTGTTTAGCGTGGAGACTCTCTATGTCGCTTCTCTCTACGTCTCCAGAAGAGAGACATCCAGGTAGCGATAGGTTTCTCAAGGCTCCCCAGCAGAAATATTCCCTTCCTCATCATCCTCTGTCATGCCCTTCATAAAGGAGCGCTTGAAATCTTCAAAGACCATGTCGTCATCCGTCTCGCTGTGCATGAGACACAGAGGAGCAGATTATAGTCAATCGTACCAAGACGTGGAAAGGAGTGACAAGCAGGCTTTATTAAAAGAATAAACACTGACCTTTCTCTCACTTCAGAAAGCAACAATGAAAAGCAGAAGAGTTCAGTCCATTGAACACACGTGTTATACTGACGCTCATGCACATGTACAGTAGGTTAGAAACAGCGTTACTGATACCACGTCCAAGCTGTCTCTTTTTGTAGCTCTCTTAGCAATTTACCTATTGTTACAATTTTTATCATTTAAATAGTAATGAGTCATGCCTAATTGTTTTTATCTTTTTGAGGTTACATTTAATTTTATGTCCACGGAAATTGTGTTATCGTTTACATTACAGCAGCCAGAAAGAGTTTTTCAATCACCAAAATCTGTTTTTTTTGGCTCTCTCTTGAAGTTCATTCAACAGAAATATGCACCAAGAAACCAGAAAATACCAATAATATGAATCCTTTCATAAACATTAAATAAAGTCTCCTTACAGAGCCTACAAAAATCTCCATCACATCTAAGTTCATAACCTCCCTTAACAACCTCCCTCCCAATTTCAGTGTTCACTGGGGTATATTCAACAAAGAAGCCATTTTTAACGGTATATGAATATAGGTAGCTTTCAGGAAACTAGCTTGAGTATTTAATGGCAGCTCAGGAGTGTGAGGAATAACAGACACATGACTGCATGTTCATCATAAGTCTACAGGATACCTGATTCAGGCTTCGGGTGCATCAGTTGGAAAGGCAGCTCCAGCCCGATCTCACTGATGATCAAAAATAAAACAGAGCAAGTCACTTTCTTATGTACAGTATGAAGCCTAGTGGAAACCAAAACTGCAGCTTCAATACTCACCTGGATCCCATCAGCCTATGAAAAACAATGATGAAATAACATTAATCCGAGCATGCTGTATTATAGAATTACTACATACTTTGTTTTATAAATGTATTCATTACTTATTTAATAATTTGGGAGTATTTGTCCTGATTTCGCACGAAATATCCCATAAAATTGAAAAGGATGACAAAAAACATCCAAAAATTGTGACTGCATAACTACAGCTACTCTGTTAAATAGAAATCCCTAAATTAGTTACGGGACTATACAAAGCCAAATTATTATGAATGGAGTTATTTACGAAAGTCTCATATGATCTCAGTATAAATAGACCTGTTCCTGGAAGAGCCAGTAAACAAATGTGAATAATGTGCTACCACCACCATGCTTTATTCAACTCATTACAGTATGTGGCAACTGGTTGCACCAGCACTAATGTTTCACAGCAAAGGGGGTGAATACTTATGCAACCCACTGTATTTACATTGTGCATCGTATTACAGAGCAGAAGCATACTGACCCTCCCATGATGAGCTTTACTGTGATTCTGTAGGACACCAGAATCCCCAAGACTTCCTTCAAGACTCCCTCTTTAACTCTGTGCCATAAAACAGACGGTCCATAAGGACAGAAAGGTTTTATAGACACACTCTTTCATTAGTAAACACAACTACAATGCTTACATGCTAGAGGAGGCCAGATTGGTGTCTTCATGCTTGAGTTTTCCATCCAGCGCAATTCCCCGCCTTTCCTGGTTGTTGGCCAGCAGGGGAAGCAGTGTGTATACCTTCTCCATTTTCCCACCTGGACCCAATGTGTCTCTGGACCAAGACATGTTATATATAAGAATCTTCATTTTAATAGCTAAACACACCTTCAGTTTATCTTTGATTGGTTCAGACACATACCCAGAATCCTCTATGGCCACTGACTTCATGTAGCTGTCGTTGGAGTACAGAACAACGTTGGCGATTTGATCCACTGCAAACGACCACCAAAGACAAGAACAAATTATTTTTTAATCCAAGACTTTTCTTTAGTCACAATAACGTGTACCAACTTCTAAAAAGATTGTGTTCGGGTCCCTTCTTACCAGAAAGAATAATGTTCTTCACGTTCTTGTTGGACTCGTTGTTGATGTTCACTCGCACCTTGATCGGCTCTCCGTGATAATACGTCTGCAGGAAAAGTGCTCTGCTTTACTGAGCACTGGAATCATTCAACCGCTGACTATTAACATTAATATGTACAGCTGGACCATAACATCTAGCTTGGGTTGCCAGGTTTGTGTGGAATAACTGGACCAATTGTCTAAAAGCAGTCCAACTGATAGTAAAGGAACCCAGTGACCAATACGACCAGTCTAAAAACCAGTACGATGAATATCCGTACCAATCCCTATGCTGTTTTCACTTCCTATACGGTGACTTTGTACGGGTATGGGTATATAAGGTTAAGGGTGCTGTGGGGTGATGTGATCTGTTTCAAAGCAGAATTGTATTGAATTAGTTTTCTTAGAACTCGATGACCTCTAAATACCACAGCAATCTGGCAACAATTAAGATTTATCACTGTGACAAGTTAGCACTAGCTTCCATTTACATTAAAGCATCTATAAACAGTTTTTCCCTCAACATTCTTTCTTTTTTTTTTTCTCTGTCTATTAGTTATAGAGAAACCTTCTTTGTCCTGAAGACTCATTTCAGGTCAGAATCCAAAAATGAGAGCTTTAACTCATACGCTGGAGAATAAAATCGTTAAATCCATTTTTAAAGCTAACCCACTTGCTTCTGAAGGCATGCCTCCACGTGCAGGGGTTTGTCTGACATGAGGAAGTCACGTGTGACAGAGACAGAAGGCGCTGGACCGGGTTTCTCCGGAGCGTACTGGACCTTACGGATCATCAGACGTACCGTACTCCTGCAGACCAAAAACACAAACGGTCTCCGTCTCAGACCAAGTGCGGGTTTCAGTACATCTCAGATCGAGTCGTAAACAAAAAAACAGCTATGAAGTTCGTTTGAGCGAACTGCTGAGGCAGCTAGCAAACGTGTCGCATTGACCAATTAATTAAGATTAAGAAAAGTCATTAGCATTAATACTTTCTTTGTGCATAACACAACAGTTCACTCTTCATAAGCTGATAATAAAGTAACAAATAACATTAATAACAAGACATTTTTTTACATAGAAAAATAGATACATTTTTTAAAAATGATATCACAGCTGGAATAATTCAAGCTGACCTCTTGCGGACTTTAGCGTCCAGGTTCTCAGCACTGAAGACCTTCACCTCGAACTCTACAGCACAGTGCTGTGAATAACGATAAAGCTCAGGTCAAGGCAAGGCGCAGCAGTATAGCAGTATACACGTACGCTGGAGTTCTGTATCCAAAAACAAACTTCATTTTAATAAGTTCTAAAAGACTAAACATCAGATGATCTCACCTTTCCCACGTCGGTAGGAGCCGGCTGCAGTCCCACGGAGCAAGGCAGATTATCAGGGAACTGAAACCGAGAAAAGGGGGCGTGGTTAACGTGTGGATGTAAACAGAGTTTATCTCAATCTTCCGTGTCTTTCCTTATTTAGTGTGAGGTCTTTATTATCTTTGATAATTCTTTTAAAATTTACTAGAATTTTAAAAACTTTAAAAATAATGTCTGATTTTTTTGGATGTGTGAATTTTAATTGTCAGGAAACTTATTATTCAATAGACTATAGTGGAAATATAATTGAGTGGAAAGTGGAAATACAATTTATCTAGAAATATTATAGAGATTATTAATGATTTTTTTTTTCCAGCTACTCACCTCAAAGAAAAAGGGGTATGCGTTGTAGCCCAGTTTGCGTAACAGTTTCTCCTGCACCTTGGTCAGAGTACACTGCTCCTTGTCCTGTAGAGGGGGGTAGATCTGCCGGGTGGAGAGGTAAATGTCTCTCCTGAACGCTATTCCCATCACATCCATGTCGTCTCTCCCGTAGCGGAACGTACAGGACAGTGTGACGTACGCTACAGAGAGATTGAGTAGAGTTTCGCTAATTTGCTTATTTAAAATGACAGAAGCGGAGAATATGTTTCATACTGGCTGATGTTTAAATAGAAGTAGGTGAGAATGACCTTTTTTGCCTTTCAAAAGCTCAGGGTCTATTAGAACAACGCCATCTGGTAGAAAGAGAGATGTGTTACGCTTCACAGAGAAAGATTAAAACAAAAGACGGAAAGAAAGAATTCTCTTTCTCACCTACTGGATCCACTGAATCGACATGATCGACAAAATCACGTCTCCCCATATACACAGCCACCTGGTGACACACACACACGCACACACACACACACACACACACACACACACACAGATTTACTCTAATATTTCTGTCATTCACAATAGACCTACACTTCATTAACAGGCTCAGCAGGTGACCCACTCACCGATTTATCTTTACACGCCTTCTTAAAGATGACATTCTTCGGGCTCATTGTGTCCAGTCAGTGAAGTCTGATACGGAATTAAAGAAGTGAGCATCAGCGTTCAGAAAAAATGTGTAATTGTGTCACACACTACAACTCAAAAAGAGACTTTAATCAAATTTTTAATGAAAAATAATTAAAATTGATGCAATACGATGCAAACAAGTGTCGTAATAATTTAATAAAACCTTTCAAACGTTTTATTCCTGAACTTTACACCAAGAGAAACAAAACAGAAACAATGACACTGTATTAAAATGTAGATTTGAAATACAGTCATTAATTTATCATTTTCTTACATTAATGAGCAGCAGATTTGGAGCAAACTTTGAAAAACAATACCTTAAATAACTATTTCAACTTAAATATGTTTAATTAATAATTATAATTTGACTTGATATATGATTACTTTTTATTTTTTTTTACGCAAAATAATTATTCAGAATTATTTAGATCACTTTTATCTTCTCACATAAAAGCAAAGTTTTACTAGAAACACACCAAATCGTGTTAATACACGGTTGTAAATATTGCCGTATGCCTGATTATATTATCGGTAATCCAACAGTTCCATTTCTCTACGTGTTTTATAATATTCCGTTACAGTTCGGTGTGTCGTGATGTTCGTACCTGCTCCAGCTGATCCGGCTGAGGTGTGAGACAGAGACACGGAGTGTTGATAGGGAGTATAAGACTGCTATTTGTATCCTGAGTTATTGCTCAGATAATCAGGTTAACCCTCCTGTCTCTCTCTCTCTCTCTCTCTCTCTC
>JAOTRN010000022.1:1439795-1451280 GCA_028566695.1 Bagroides melapterus | reverse complement strand
GTGTTATATGTTTAGTTGGATGGATGGATGGATGGATGAATAGTGGTGTTATATGTTTAGTTGGATGGATGGATGGAGTGATGGATGGATAGATTGAGGCACAGATGGGTGGATAGATGGATGAATAGTGGTGTTATATGTTTAGCTGGATGGATGGAGGGAAACTTGATATTCTAGATGGATGGAGAGAAAGGTGTATGACACTAATGGATTGAAGGTGCTTTATAAATAAATCTACTAATCAGCTCAGAGAATTAATCATTACATCTGATACATGTATTGGCTGGATGGATGGATGGATGGGAGGATGGATGGATGGATGGGAGGATGGATAAATGGATGGACAGAAGAAAAGAAAAGGATGACTAACATTTTTGAGCAGAGTAAATGTATTCGGTGTTGATGGAGGAATGAATAAGCAATCTTGCTGAATCAGCTAATCAGCTCAGAGATTAAATTACCTCTCTACTGAATGCAGGTAGATTGATGGATAGAGATGGATGGAGGAATGAGAGGATTGTGAGCTCTACCCTTATATGCAGTGCCGGCCACCAGTACAGCTTATGTTCTCTCTCTCTCTCTCTCTCTCTCTCTCTCTCTCTCTCTCTTTTTAAATAGACAGTCAGCTTGAAGAATGTTTGCATTTTTCTTGTTGCATAATGGATCTCCACTGTTATAGTGTCTCTTACGTCAATCATGGATTAGACATGAGGGTAAATCATGACACTGTATAACCCTGTTAGCCTCCCCCTGTCCCTGTCCCCATCTCTCTCTCTCTCTCTCTCTCATTCTTTCTCTCTTTCCTTATGCCTATCTACCTCTATTCATGTTTCCATCATTCTCTCCATCCTCCCTCTTTCTCTGTCTGCCCCCTCATCCAAATCTCGATCACGTATGGTTGCGTAAGGGAGAGTGAGGAGCGTCGCACAACCGCTTGTCTGTCTGGAAAGAAAAGAGAGAGAGAGGGAGAGGAAGAGAAATTGAAAGAGAGAGAGAGAGAGAGAGAGAGAGAGAGAGAGAGAGCGCAGACTCAGTGAAAGCCCTCACATCTCCACTGTTACTGTGCAGGAGACCACACTTAAACCAGCTTTATCCACGCTCGCACCTTCTTATATTCAGACAGATTTTTGCCTGTGAATGTGATGTTTCTTATCCATTCTTTATAAAAAGGAACCAAAACCAGTTCATCATCTGTTCATCTGATCCTGAGCTGTTTGGAGGATGTAGAAACACGTTTTTGGGGGCTTTTTTTCGAGCTTCGGTATCCACCTGGATCACCTGCACCTGGCGCGTGCCTTCTCTCTTTCTTTCTTTCTTTCTTTAAAATCTTTACAGCGTTGATTTTTTTTTTTTTTTTCTCATTTTTTTGTTCTCCACATAGAGAAAAAATTGCAAATGTTTAAATGGAAAATTGCACATGCACATTGCATGAGACTGGAGCATGCAAGTGTAGCTGTTTAAAAAGATTTTAACCTCTCTCTCTCAAGAAAACAGCAAGATAGAACAAAAAAAAAAACCCAACAAATTCAACAATGACATTTGGTTAACACCGACGGCAGCAGCGATTATTTTTCCCACCGGTATCGCGTTAACAGCTGCATCCCGTACCGATTCAGAGGAAGGGTAGAGGAGCGTGAAAAGGTGGGTGACAGAGAAGGAGAGAGGAGAGAGATTGAAAGAGAGAGAGACAATGGCCGCGATCGCGAGCTCTCTGATCCGTCAGAAGCGCCAGGCGCGCGAGTCAAACAGCGACCGGGTTTCGGCGTCCAAGCGGCGCGCGAGCCCCAGCAAAGACCCGCGCTCCCTGTGCGAGCGCCATTTCCTCGGTGTCTTCGGTAAAGTACGCTGCTGCAGCGGCAAGAAAAGACCCGTGCGCCGGCGACCAGGTCGGTCTTCCGTGTTATTTCTTTAATGTTATTTATTATGCGGAAGAGAAGAAGGGGGAAAAAATCCACCTGTTTAGAAATCACGTGTTGCGTATTTCCAGCACGAGATCCACAAACGCACGTGCTAGTAAAAAAAAAAAAAAGAATGCTTGCTTTATTGATGCAAAACTGATTAAATTGAAATATTACTGCCGTAATATTAAATGATCTCTTCTTCTAATAATGCATATTAAATCATTGTAATATTGTACTGAATTATTATTGCAGATAATTAAAAATACTTTTGTCCATGGATGCATTATTATTAGTAGTAGTATTTTTTTTAAAATATGCAATAATGCATTGTATGTTATGTCTTGATGCAACAGATCCTTTTTTGCTGGATCTCTGAGGGAGCTGTGCATGCATCGCCTGCCCTCTTTGTGCTCTTTATAATTCCCATGCAAAGTCGCCACATAAAGTTTGCACAGATGCTGTTTTAAATAGTGCAACAGTGCTATTTCGAAAACAGCCAGGCAGAGTGGCACTGCAGTGCACAAAGCCTCCTTTATATGAAAAATTTTATTTGTATTTTTTTATCAGAGAGAGAGAGAGAGAGAGAGAGAGAGAGAGAGAGAGAGAGAGAGAGAGAGAGAGAGAGAGCCTTACTGCAGTGTGGGGAGGGATTTTGCGATCAGTTGCATCGATGAGCATGGTCTCGCTGCCCACCGAGCCTCGCCATCGTTTTTTTTTTTTTCTTTGCACAGAAAAAAAAATGGCACGGTGCATATGAAGGTGGGGCGGTGGGAAAAGGGGGGGGTATCATACAGCTTTTCTTCTCCTCCCTCAAATATCAGTTGCATCTTATTATGTGCCACAACAAGAGAGAGGCAGAGAGAAAGAGAGAGAGCTAAAGAGGGAGAGAGAGAGAGAGAGAGAGAGAGAGAGAGGGAGAGAGGCAGAACTACCTCCACCTACCCCAAAACTCAACACATTACAGGTTGTATTTTTTTATTAAAAAAGGAAAAAAGAAAGAAAGCAAAAACAGCTGTTGCTGGAGATTCTGTGTATAAAAAAATGCAATGTTGTTTTTCCTTCTCCCTGTAAGATGCGCCCTCGAAACCTCCACAGGTGTCCCGTAAGGGCATCAGGCTAGGTCAGTACCTCAGCCTCCATCAATGTGCTTTGTCTTTCTAGTCACCACTCCATTTCGAGTTCATGTCGTTGTCGATCCTTTTTTTGCACTGGGGAGGGAGGGGGCTAGCGCTTGTATTATAACAGCAGCTGCCTCTTGTCTGGTCGAGTGTTTTTTCCTTTCGTCCCTGTCCATGTCTCTGTCTGTCTCTCAGTTCCTTCCTCCTTGTTTGTCTGGACCTCATACATCTCTCCTTCGCCCGCTTTTTATTACCTCCCCTCATCCCTCCCTCCCTCCCTCCCTCCACCTTTTTTTTAGGAAGTCGACTGTTCCACCTTTTTCCTCCATCTTTTCTGTGTGCCACTTTCCCTTCATTATTTCTTTCCTTTTGTTTCGTACGTTCGGTTGTCGTATGTTCTGTCCTGCATTCCTGTAACGTGGTTTTTGTAAGGAGTATCTCGCCGTGAGGGCTCCCCTGTGGGGAATGTGCCGTGTGCTGATGTTGTCATGTTTTCTGGTGACTTCAGTAGTGCAGGTGTTCGTTCGCCATTTCATAATCATAACACCATCTGTCACCATGTTGTACCCAAATATAAGTGTCTGTTTATGCAATGGGGCTGTATTAAACATTAGACATGATGCACAGTGCACACATGCCACAAAACACGAAAACCCCGGATTAGGGCTGAGGTTGAATCACTCACATGTACACACACGAACATAAAACACAAATCCCACAAACACAAACACCTTAACGACTGTCACTTTGTCCTCAGGTTAGGGTCATTTCCTCAGAGGTGCCTTTTATTTATGGAATAGTGCTTTCACTGCCACTCCTGATGGGCTCATTGAAGTGATTGATAGTCCTTCCCACCTGTTCCGACACGTCTCCGTCTCCACTCGATAGATGGAGTCAGTGACGAATGGCTGAGCTGAATATTTTTTCTCTTCAAATTTCTCTGATCTTGACCATCCTCGAAGGCTATGAGACTTCTTCGTCTTCATGCCTGCCAAGTCACTCCCATGATGCCTTTCACTCCTCACAAATCCCTTTCACTCCGCGGCTCAACCATTTTGCTCACACCTCCCAGTCATCTCCATCAGGAAACAACAGTCACTGCAGCAGGTGTTCTCCTAGTATCTTTAACGAATGACAGACAAGGCCCTGATTAGGGAATACCCTATATATATAGTCATGGAACGCAAGCCCGCACACTTCAAACTCTCCCTTTCACATAAACCTAAAACTTGATGCGTTTGACACATTTAGTTTAGTCGGATGTTAAATGTTGTTTTGTCTCGGGGTGCGTCTCTTTTATTTCGTCTCTCCAGAGCCGCAGCTGAAAGGGATTGTGACCCGACTGTTCAGCCAGCAGGGCTTCTACCTGCAGATGCAGCCGGACGGAACCATTGATGGAAGCAAGGATGAGAACAGCGACTACAGTGAGTAAAACCTTTCTCGGGTATCTGTGCACCAGTAGGAACTTGGAAATGGTCCTGGATTTTATTTCTTTGATGCACATTGGTTCTAGGAACCAATTGGGTCTTCAAATGTCGAATTTGTCATTTGTTATTTGCTAAGAACCTGATCTACTTGTGGAATCAGCATCACTCCAAATGGTTAGAAAACATCTCAAAATGTCTTTGGTGGAGAGACTAATAGTAGATTGAGAGTGAGAATCAAATTGTCCAATCAAAGTCCACATTACTCAAACAGACAGGTGAAAGAACCATACATTTACATTCACAATTTTTTTTTCTTTTAGGTAAGACTGTTACTGAACAAACTTTGAACCAAGGAGAGCATTATTTACTTTGAAACACTTTCTTATCTATTAATCATTTCAATTTCGCCTGTCAGTGGTATCATCCCACCCCACCCCGGTTTTCTGGTTTCATGTTACTGCTGCATGCAAATAAATAAAATGTGTCTTATTATTATGATTTGATTGGAAAGTTAGCAAACATGAAAGCTGGTAAGTTAAACTTAACCAATATCGTACGCAGTTTTCCGTTATTACTGAGTTGAGTTGAATATAGATTCAATGAAGAAGAAAAAAAAAACTTTATTCGCTCACTCAGTTCTTCAGTCTAAAAGATGAGTCATCCTTTCTCTGAGGACTCTCACCTCTAACCTAAGCACTAACATCAAAGAGGATGATACAGACATGTAAAAAATGGCCATTTCCTCATGGATGCATCCCCTTAGGAAGTACCATATGGCAGAAATAGATGGAGAATGGAAAAGGGGTCTTTTGGGATGTCATTTGGAAGAGAAAAGCCTGCCTACATGTTAGACGTGGTTCTTGTAACGAAGAGCAGACGATTAATCTTAGTTTCAACAGTAAGGGAATGTGGATTCCCTCAGGAACGCAGCGAAGGCACAACCTTCACACCAAGAACATTTGGACTGTTGAGGATTTGTCTCCTCCTCGATGGAACCAGATCAAAAATAAATGAACAGTGCTTTTACAGCGTCACCTAAGCCGTCTCTGCTGCTCTGACTGACTTTGGTGCAAAGTAGAAAGAAATACTGCAAGGGAACATAGTGGTTTGTAGGTTAGCATGTTTTCAGAGCTCTGGGTTTCACATTGCAGAGCAAAATTACACCCATCTCAGACAATTTCGACCGGCCAATCAGGTTACAACACATCTTTGGACTGAGGAGGAAACCAGAGTACCCAAAGGAACCCCTAAAGTACAGGGAGAACATCTAAACTCACAGCGCACAACCCTGGAGATGATAACCACTAAGCCACAGCTTCAAGAACTTGAAAAATAAAAAAACTGTACAAAATAGGTAAAAACAATGGAACATGGGTGGAAACAGTAGTCTGTCTCAATTATTAAATATATATCTTTAATTATTTATTGGGTACATTTGTTGGGGAAACATTGGCTCAATAGTTTGATCAGAACAAGAGTAAGAACTTGAACTGACAAGTAAAGCTATATGAAGCTTGTCCTGCAGGGAAATGGTGGTGGAATAAGCCTCACACTATTCTTTAGATCTCCAGAACCGTAAGCTTTCACCTGTCAGACAGTCGCATAGCTGGGAGAGAAAGGTAAATAATTCATCCGCAAAACCCAAAAATATCCCAACCCATTTGTACTATGAATAATTCTAATATGAGAAGCCTTTACTGTAGAATGTAAGAGAATGAGGCAGTCAGAATCAAATGTAGACAAACTTTGGCATTCATGACCAAGCAACAATGTTGATTGTCAAAATGGATAAGCAGAACTATAGATTACTTCCACCGTGAAATCATTGAACTCTTGAACCCTTGATTGTGATGATGAGAAAAGTAATGAATTTTCAAATGGCCTTTCTGTCAGAGCAGTCAGCAGTTCAGGGGCAGCAATGCGTTCTGCATACTAGATGTGCTCTGCTTGGTATTGCTGGCACTCTGAATGAAAATCAGATCTCGAAAGCAAATCATTGTCTAGATAACACTAGAAAAAACAAACAGTTTAATGCAAGGTCAGAACGTCTGAGGACTTTCTCTGAAACGTTCATTCTGCTTTCGAGTCTGTTCACCGATTGTGTTAGAATGAGATGAGACCTTGGCCTGTAGGCTCCTGAAAACAAATGCAGAATCTGGCAAAACATAACCTTTTAGCCAATTAGTGTCATGCAAAATGAGGATACATAATAACGCTGGTTAAGAAAAAGTGTCGACATCCATAGATAATGAAGCTTTCTCATAGAAACTGGTCTATGATGATGACTACAGTAACTGACTATGACTACTTTTTAGCAAGTATAGAGCTAATAGTCTGTGATACTAATGTGTTATAAGAATGAACCAAAATAAAATACAAGACTCAGAGAGAGAGAGAGAGAGAGAGAGAGAGAGAGAGAGAGAGAGAGAGAGAGAGAGATAATCCAGCAACTCAGAGTAATCGAGTCATTTCACTCGTCTATTCAATAGGACAAAACAAAGGTGATATTGAGAAACAAAGCAATGGTTATAGAACCACCTAGAATAGTGTCAATGGAGGAAGGGAAAGACTTTGAAATGATGTTGTGGAATTCATTTCTTTCATAAGTTTCTATATATGACACCAGTCTATTTAGGTCTTCTAAGTGGTGCAACAGAAAACCATTGGCTTTGTCACTGGTAGGTGAGATCGTAGTCACCTCTTGCCAGTCCAAGAAAGCAAAATGAATTGTTCTGTCTAAGAATGAGGGATGGCTTAATCTCTCGTCTGTCAGTCGTGAAAGTCACGTATGTAGGTTGAGGCATTGCCTGGCTAAGTGCATCGCAAAGGAAGAATATGCTAGCCTCCATCCTTCCTGATTTACTGAGCGGGGAAAGCTAGCTAGTTGGTGGGTCATTCCTCTGAAACAAGGCATAAGCACCACCCAGGACAAGGTATTGTTTAATGTGAACATATATTCTTCTTCTAGAGGGTGTGTGTTATGTCACAGCTCAGTGAGGTCAGCTATAAAGATTAACCCACACTACAGAGGGATTGTGATTTGACAGGAAACATGATTGACAGGCAAGAACTGCCGAGACACCTTCTTGGCTAGATTTGTTGGATGTTGGTGGCCCACATCAATTTATTGTCCTCATATACAGATCCCAGATATACGTACCTCAACCAAACCCTGGGGATATTGAATCGACAGTTGCCAGAACTGTTATAGATTAGCCAAATATTACAAATTGTATTTTACCACTGTTTGTGTCTAAAATTTTCAGCTCCGGCAGAAAATGTAATAAAAAATTAGCTGTAGCTGTTACTAAATGCTCCTCAAGCTGCCTTTGATGCCAGCAATTCTGTGACCTTGACTGCCCTGCTAATGGAACTGTAGAGGTTTGTGGTCATTAATCACGACTAATATAAGTTTCTCATGGTCCCCAGCCAAGTCTGCTTCGCTGATTGTGAGTCTGGACAGCACGGATAAGATCCAGCAGGGATGCAGAGTTTACGGATGGACTGTCTCTTTGAACTTTGAAGAGACGAGGCAGCTGCCACTAGCTGGGTTTTTTTTCACTCGAGAGCTGTCTTACTAACAGATTTGTCAGAATTGAATCCGGTTATCTCATCCAGAACCGAGTTAAACATCTATATCGAGATGTTTTTTTTCTTTCCTAAAATATCAACATAGTGAAATAAAGCTGTAATTTTATGGGAAGGTGTCCTAACCAAATTTGACAGCTGTAGATTGTGTTTCTCAGCACTAATTACAAAAACCTGAGAAGTAACTAATCTTCAATTTAAGGGTAATGCTTCCACCTTAATAGCTTTTTTACCAAGGCATACACAGTGCTTGTAGAATATTCCAGAAGCCCTCCTGCATGGATTTACCTGCTGATGCCCTTGTCATTGCAGAGCAATTGAGCTGCACTGAGCATCTTTCCATCATAAGTGCAGATTCTCCTTTAGAAAATCACCTTGGACTAAAAAAGTAGAGAACTTTCCAAGGATAGAAAGTCTTATCAGAGTTCAGACCCTCAAATAGGTGCTGGTGTGTCCGTGTAAGTAGTAAGAATAAAGAGATTAATACTTTAACTGATAATATGTAAACATGGGGTGGATTATGCCTTTCTTTTAAATCCCTTTGGATTAAGGCTGGATTAGGGCTGAGGAACAATGCCTTTGGACTATAAAAGTAAAAGAATTTGTACTTTTGAAGAATCTTATTGTTGTAGATTTTGCTGGCTCTCCAAATGGGTTCCTCTGGGTTCTCCAGTTCCCTCTACATCCCAAAAACATGCTGATGGATTAGATATTCAAAGTTACCTATATAGGTGTGCACGATGACCATGTGTTCTCACTTTGTGCTCAATATTCCTGGGATAGACCTCCGCTCATGAAGACAAAAGAAGTGAGGAAGGAAGGAAGGAAGGAAGACAGGAAGGAAGGCAGAAAAGAAAGAATGAATGCAGGAAAGAAGGAAGGCAGAAAGGAAAGAAGGACAAAGTGAAGGAAAGAAGGAAGGAAGGAAGGAAGGAAGGAAGGAAGAACAGAAGTAGGAAAGGAAGGAAGAACAGAAGGATGAAAGGAAGGAAGACAGGTAGGAAGGGGTGCAGAAAGGAAGGAAGGAACGAAGGAAGGAACGAAGGGAGGAAGGCATGTGCATGTTCCAAAATGATGTTAAAATCCTTGCATTAGTCGTTTCATATGAAAAGATTTAGAGAAAACGTTCACACTTCTCTCTTTTCTTAAGACTTCATTCATGCAAAAAAATAACAGATCCACCCGCACCACACAAGATAAACGTTATAAACTCTGACCATCTCCTTACCCCTAATCTTGTAATATTAAATTCTCCTGAGTTTAATATGAGAGAAAACGACTCTATCTAAAACTCCCGTGATGTTTTCCTTCACGGAGTGGACTCCATTTTAATAAAACCTTTCTTGCTGTGAGTTATTGATGTGTTTTCAGGATATAATATCCTGTTAAGGCCAATTTATGTCCTGATCCTACTGAAATGGATTGCTATCAGATGAGATTGAATCACCTCAGGGGGACAAGTGCACGTTGGCACTCATTCAGGGTGACTTATCTCATCCAGCAATAACTTATCACAGCTTCCCAACTTCCCCAGATAAATTTCTGTAACAGTGTCGTATTAGAATTTGCTGAGTCAGCTGTGTGTCATCTTATTTGCAGGGACTCCATCTAGCACCTAATTATCTAACGTCCCACCTGCTGTTTGCGTTTCTAGCCCTTTTTAACCTCATCCCGGTAGGACTGAGGGTGGTAGCCATCCAGGGCGTGAAGGCTGGCTTCTACATTGGCATGAATGGAGAGGGATTTCTCTACAGCTCGGTAAGTGTTGCTTCTTCTCCTTCGTCCATCTGCA
Organism: Bagroides melapterus; assembly: GCA_028566695.1. Classification (NCBI taxonomy): domain Eukaryota; kingdom Metazoa; phylum Chordata; class Actinopteri; order Siluriformes; family Bagridae; genus Bagroides; species Bagroides melapterus. Next base: position 1,441,454 of record JAOTRN010000022.1, on the reverse strand, counting down.
TGTGAATTATTTATAAGCTTGTACGTCTACAGCACCTGATTATTCATCTGATGAGTGCACATCCTCGATCCCCTCCCCTCGCCTCCCCACAGTGTGCATTCATTCCTTTGCTATTAGCATAGCCAGAATCTCATTAGCATAAGTGAAGTTTATATATAAACCCCTGCTTCATACTTGCAGTGGTGCATCATGGTTAATTCAAAGTTCTCGGGTTCTGCTGCAGGAAACAGTGTAGTATGGGTAACTCAGGGGTTAATGCTCCTCCAGCCAGCTCTATCCCAGTGGGATCTCTCTGAGTTATGGTGGATGACAGGCATACGCGCTCGCTTCCTTCCGAATGCTGTTCCAAAGCTACGGCCCTCGACGACTTATATAATGACCAGTCACAAAACTTTTTAATCCTCTTAAAGACTATCTGAGAGAAGCAGAGTAATTTCATTTCCCATAGCTGCCGGGTTGCTATGGATTTAACGCTTTGATCAATATGGGGAGTAAACCGCGTGTCTAAACCATCCCGGGAATGCCAATCCATCACTGTCACCTAATGAAGTCGCTAATGAAATCGGATACGGTTTTGTCAAGATCGATTTGTGATTGTGAAGACGAAAGAGAAGAGAAATATGTTATGGGGCTCGAATGAGGAAGGAGAGCTATAACTGTATAGCTATAACTGTAACTGTAACTGTAACTTCTGAATGTAGTAAATTTAACCACATTTTGTTTGGAACCAAAGAGAACGGACACAAGAGTTAAAAAAAAAAAGTTAAGGATTCAGCTGAAAACTGAAAAAAAGAGAAGCGAATATGACAATCTGTAAGGAATAAAATATTGTACTCTTACAGGAAATTAATTAATTATGCAGGAAGGAAGGAAGGAAGGAAGGAAGGAAGAAAAGCAGGAAGGAAGGAAGGAATTAAGGAATAAATGAAGGAAGGAAGGAAGGAAGGAAGTAAGGAAGGGCTGAAGAAAGGAAGGAAGGAAAGCAGGTAGGTAGGAAGGAAGGAAGGATGTATGGAAGGAAAGAAGGCAAGAATGAAAGAATGAAGGTGTCCTGAAAGAATGAAGTTTTATTCCTCTTATACCACATCAACTGGATAATGATGTTTTAAGGATGTATAGAGGAGGTATAGAGGAGGTATAGAGGAGGTATAGAGAATGTATAGAGGAGGTATAGAGGAGGTATAGAGGAGGAATAGAGGAGGTATAGAGGATGTATAGAGGAGGTATAGAGGAGGTATAGAGGATGTATAGAGGAGGTATATAGGAGGTATAGAGGAGGTATAGACGAGGTATAGAGGAGGTATAGAGGATGTATAGAGGAGGTATAGAGGAGGTATAGACGACGTATAGAGGAGGTATAGAGGAGGTATAAAGGAGGTATAGAGGATGTATAGAGGAGGTATAGAGGATGTATAGAGGAGGTATAGAGGATGTATAGAGGAGGTATAGAGGAGGTATAGACGAGGTATAAAGGAGGTATAGAGGAGGTATAGAGGAGGTATAGAGGAGGTATAGACGAGGTATAAAGGAGGTATAGAGGATGTATAGAGGAGGTATAGAGGATGTATAGAGGAGGTATAGAGGATGTATAGAGGAGGTATAGAGGAGGTATAGACGAGGTATAAAGGAGGTATAGAGGATGTATAGAGGAGGTATAGA
>JAOTRN010000022.1:1141277-1151278 GCA_028566695.1 Bagroides melapterus | reverse complement strand
CAGTTCTCCCGCTTCATCAAGAACGGCGTCACACCGGATTCGGTAAGAGAAGACCGAACACACACACACACACACACGGAGCTTCTTGATGATGATCCTCTCTGCACTGAGAGGGTGAAGTCAATCCTTCTGTCCCTCAGCTGATGTAATGCAGCGATTTCAAGACGGGGCTGAGAGAAGCTTCAGCAAAATAACAAAGAGCTTTAAATTCTTCCTGAAAAACAACTTCACTGTTTAAGAATTAAAGATTGTTTTTTAAACAGAGTTCTAAAAGAAAAAGGTCGTTTTTATTAGCACTGAGTGATACGACAGGGATATCGATATTGTGCTGAATACACTAGTCTGAGAGATCTTTTTAAAAAATTAAAAAAAAAATATTTATGACTAAGCTGATTTAAGGAGTAATAAAAAATGTAAAAATATTTAATACAATTATAATTGGTCTCTATAATACTGATTTATCCTTTAAAGCAGAAAAAAATAATTATGAAATTATTAAATCTTATTAAATCATTAAATAATAGATTATGAAGTTTCTTGTCCAGCGTCAGGGTCGAGTGAGTGTTTTATTGTTTGTAAATGATGTGGAGTTTTGTAAGGAACAGGAAGAAAAAAAGCTTCGTGTTTTCTAAAAGACTTTTTATTTTGTGAAAAACACCACAGAATTATTGCAGGTGAAAAAAGCAATTCTCTTTAAAATCTTTTTATAGTCCTGTTAATATTTCACCTATCTAGTGTAGAGCATGTGAGCGTTTTTTATAAAAATAAAGGTTTTTTTTTTTACCTGTAATAATTGTGTAAGGTGAACACTTGTCTGTTGCAGGTGGAGGAAATGTACAAGAAGGCTCACGCCGCTATTCGTGAGAATCCGGTACACGAGAAGAAGCCCAAGAAGGAGGTGAAGAAGAAGAGGTGAGTTCTGGAGCTTTGTGCTCTCATCATCATCATCTTCTTCTTCTTTAACACACGGTACCAAAAACCACACTGATGGATAACTGGTGACTTTTCTGGAATGTTCTGTGTCTCAGGTGGAACCGTGCAAAACTGACCCTGGGTCAGAGGAAGGACCGTGTCGCTCAGAAGAAGGCCAGCTTCCTGCGTGCTCAGGAGGCCGCCACTGACGACGAGTGAACACACGGACCGACCTTCTAACAACCGCTCCAAAGAAAACGTGTGCACCTTTCTCCAAATAAAACATTTGGGAAAAGTAACGACGTGTCCCGGTTTTAATTTTCAGCTCACTGTGTGTTTCACTACCGATCAGTTCGTCTGGGGGTTTTATTTCCTCCCAAATCTCATTAGTACACCATGGAGTTTGACTCATCAAATATAAATAAGTCAAATATAAATAATGTACTTTTGGTGGAACGTTCTGGAATAAAATGCTCTGGAGCCTCTATGTCATATACAGATAAAAAGTAAGTTTTAATTCTTATTAAAAAATCACCATGCAGATTTTATTTTACAGTTAAAGTGCCACTGGCTTCATGGGTAATATGTTTATATATAAAAGAAAACCTAACAAATTACTTTATGTACAATTCTATCATTTAAATTGATTATTTTTGCTGTAGAGCTATTGTAAATAAAAATAAATCTGCAAGAGTACTTTTTTAAATTATTTTTTATATTTATGAGGTTAAAGATTTACAACATTTATTTAGAGGGATTAATTAGATATAAAGTTAATTCCTTCATATATTTTGAATGTTTTTTATTTACAAATTCCTTAAAGTAAAGATTTTATTAAAAAAAAAAAAAAAGGTCCAGACACACGGTTGCGACAAAATACTTTTAATGTGCAAAGTCATGCATTTCTACTTTCTTTTTTTTTCTCCAAATCGAACCGTTTGGTTTATCGTTAACCAGCAGCAGCGATGTTCAGCAACAGATCGGTCACGTGATGGCACAGAACAGGAGGCGAATACTTAAAAAAAAAAAAAAAAAAAAAAAAGTGTCTAATAAAGTCCAGTCCTAAAACCTGGACGAGATCAGACTGTCCGTTTCTATCTCAGCATTAATTCTCTTCAAGTGTAAAAGTAGCATGCAGAAGGATCTCAGCTAATATAGTGTAAAATATGTAACTTAAAAAGAGATGATCACAGTTTTGTAGTAGAGGTGTGTGTCGGGACCGAGATTTTAAAAATAATGTCAGTGGGAGACGTTAAATATGATTAGAATGAAATATTCAATGTGATTTTAGTAATTCTGGTGCTGCTGTTACAGCAGTGTCCAATTTAGACGAATGAACTCAAAATCCCAGAATCCAATGCAGCTACATTGCTACTACAGGCTAATGAGCGGTGTGTGAGATGACACAAAGATGGTGGTTTTCGGCGGTCAGACTAAAAGACTAAAGCACCACTGCTTCGAATCTCTGTGTTGAGCCAGAGATGAAGCGAAGGTGTCAGCAAGGCATTGTGGGAAATGTAGGAAACTGTGACACGACGGGAACGCGATGAGCCGACGAAAGGAGTCAGATTTCATCAGCGCGCGGGAACCTCGACTGCATCGTTAGTGCATCCTTAAACCTTTCTTATTTCACATCTTTAACTAATGGACGTAAGAATAAAAAAAAAAAAAAAGAAAAACACACAGAACGATCAGTGATCACTCGTTAACGGCACAAATGTCTCTCTCTCTCTCTCTCTCTCTCTCTCTCTCTCTCACACACACACACAGATATTACATGTGATGTAATTATTTAAACTCTCCTGCTGTTAGGGTGCCAATATTTATGCCCATTGTCAGATTTTCATCATCATTTTGACTTTAATCCAGGACTCACTTCAGCCACTGATATTTTAAATGCAGATTAACAGTTAATGAGGACAAAAGTAATGGCACCCTAGTTGTTTTTTTAAGGAAAGTCGGTACGAGGGGCAGAGTTTATTTCCAGGCTGATTTAAATTAAACTTTTTTTTTTTTTTAACCATGACATCACTACAAACGGCTGTTTCAGAGACTGACAGGTAGGAGGAGAGTTAAAGAGTGACACTATATCATTATGTGCGGGATGCAAAAAAATAAACCCAAACCCACACACAGCAGTACCACGGTGAGCTCACAGTGTGTGTGTGTGTGTGTGTCGTTACGAGTCGATTGTGTGTGAGATTTGCTTCCAGAGCAGCATCTTCAAGTTGTTGAGGATGAGCGAGTGCTCCATCTGCATCTGCTCGCCGGATCCTGTGAGCTCCATGCAGGCGTTCAGCTGCCTCTCCAGCTCGTCCCGGAGACTCGCCGGTGCCCCATGCAGCAGGAAGTCCTCCAGTGCGCTACAGGCTCGTGCCAGATTGGTCCGGCTCGGTTCGGGGGTGCAGCGGCGCTCGGCTCTGCGACAGGACGCCCTGCAGTCTCCTCTGTACACGCAGTCCGAGTCTTCCTGGCAGGGCCGCGCTCGCATGACGCGCCTGAACGCCTCCTCCGGGACGACGTGTCGGCCATCTAAAAGACGCAGCTCGTAGCGCTCGGTGTACCCGAAGCTTCCTGGCTTCATGTCGCACAGCAGGAAGGAGCCGAACGTCCCGTGGAAAACGTCCTCCACTAGCTCCAGCAGCCCGATGGAGATCTTCGCTTTCCGAGGCCACGACGGAGCAAACAGGTGATCGAGGCCGCGTCCGACCACAGCAGTGATCCAGGGTTCCAGCGCCGGAGACAGGTTGAGGCCATACAGCGGCGTGTAAGCGACTCGCTCCACCACGTACAGGTCGCCACAGAAACCCAGCAGCTTGGGAGTATGACTGCGTCCCTGCAGAACCACACTGAGTAAAACCTCGTCCAGCTGCAGGAGAGCCCACGCTGACCGGGCCTCCGCTAGAGACACGCGTCCATCGTTATCAGCATCCGCGAAGGACAGGACCAGCGAAACCAGCGTGGTGAGATCAGCCTGCTCACCAACCTTCGCCTAAAGATCACACGCAGACAGGAGAAGCAACGACTGTGTAAGAGCAAGAGAAAGACGGACATCAGTAATCGTTATGCTACCATCATCATGCTTCACCACGTCCACCTCCAACTCCCTCATAACTCCCAAACAAAACACACTGTAAAGAATTTCTCCTAATCCTAAAGCTCATGGTGGCAACATGGTTGCGTTAGCATTCGTACCTTCACGTGACCGTACACCATCTCTTTGAACTTCTCTACCGACGTTCCTCTGGTAGGTTTGTCGAAAAGCACCGGCTCCTTCCTGGGCTCCAGCTCTTCTCCCAGTTCATAGTGCAGCACGTCACCCAGCTGGCACTTGATCACCGCATCCACGTCGCCCCAGCTCGCTGTGTACACCTGAGGAACGTGGAGAGGAACTTAACTACATTAACGTGATATCTGTGGATTCTACAGTTTCCAAAAGAAAATAATGTGAGTCAGGTGAAGTCCTTTAGAACACAACCAATTTCTTCTTTATCTACACAGAAGTTAAAAAAGTGTACTTAAAAAAAAAAAATCACATTTTCACGGTATTGGGTTCTTACCTTTAAGAACTTTTTAGGAGTGAATCTATCAAGTGAAACTGATTTATATTGATGAAGTTTATACTGAACTTTTGAGCAAGCTAATAACAACAACAACGGTGCAGCAATGAAGCACACAAGAAAAAAACAGTAAAGGAGCATTGAACTCTGAATCATTGACTATAAATGGATGGGGGGTGCACAAACTTTTACACCCAGCCCAGTTCGTATTCCGGACAGCGTCAGAGATGAAGAAGCAGAACCTCGAACCGTGTGGTGTGTGGAGTGATGTTTTCTGAAAGCTCACCTGAGTGTTGGGTTTAGATGAGAGACACCTCCTGAAGTAAAGCGACTCTTTCTCACACAGACTGCTGCAGGCCGAGCCGTCAATCACTCCCGCTCTCGACTTATCACACTGACAGAAGAGAGCAAGAGGTCACGACCTTCAGGGTCAACAGTGGGAACTCCTCCTACACCACAGCGGCCATCAGCCAGCACAAGTCTTTATTAAATAAAGTAAGAGTAAAGTAAACGAGTAACAGATTGTTTATCTGTTTATTATTTACTTTTACTCTTACATCCACTTACATTAGACCCTCTCTCTCTCACACACACACACACACCACCTTTATCCCCATTCTCACTCTCTTTCTTTCTCTGCCCCCATCCCCCCCATCCTCCCTCTCACTCTCTCTCTTTCCCCTACCTCATCCTCTCTTTTTACCCTCCCCTCTCATTTTCTTTCTCTCTTTATCCATCTTGTCTCTCACTCTCCCTTTTTTACCCCGTCTCTCTCTGAGTCTCTCTCTGTGTCTCTCTATGATTCTCTCACTCTCTCTCTCTCTCGTGTCCAGGGTTAGAAAAGATAACAACTTGTTAAACCCGCTGGCCAATCAGAATCCAGAAATCAACAGCACTGTGGTGTAGAGCAGGAATCACAAGGCAGCTATCAAGTAGTGCTTTAAGTGTTTAAAGTGTGTGTGTGTGTGTGTGTGTGTGTGTGTGTGTTGCATTAAACAGAAGACTCACTATAGTGTTGTAGCACTCGTGCGCTCGGCACAGCTCTGTGTAAGACGAGTACTGAACATACACCACCCAGCTCCCCACAAACACCGCCAGCCAGGTGAGGAACAGGTACTTCACCCGCACGTACGACAGCCGAACCTGCACGGGAAACACACACACATAGACACACACACAGAGTTTATTTTCTTCAAGTATCCACTGGTGCAAAGTGAAAAGAGGAGTAATGAGTAAAAAAATCACCAGGAGGAAATATGAGAGAGATCTGAGGAGAACGATCAGACGGGTCTGAGCCGACAGGAAGTCTAATCACTCTTTATATCCATGCTGTGCACAAAACAGGTGAAACCTCAAGGTGAATGAGCTCCAGCTCCAGAAGAGCACAGCAGGTTCCTCTCCTGCAGCCAGGAACAGGAACCTGAGTCTACCATGAGCAAAGACTCCACACAGACGACAGCTGAAGACTGGTAACAGGGATGAAGTGTTTTCTAATCTTCAGCTGTCCACTTCGGGTGCATTTGTGCCCATGAGATCCAAAAACCATCACATCACTCAGGCCTGCCACTAAAAAAAATATATATATACACACCCGTGTTCTTAAAGAACGTCTGAACTCCACCTTCTAGACTTGACCTCTTTAATAAGATCTCCTTTGAGATGTTGTCGCCTGGGAACCACAACCTGATTGGTCGGTGAATAACAGTGCCAGCATGCTCCTTTATCTCATAAATATCCCTTCATCCCATCATCAATCTCCCATCGTCCAAACATACTCCAGCTGCATACTGCAGAAACACACCAGACTGTAATTTCCACCAGGAGCAATTTTTTTTACGAGACAAATTATACTGGCTGCGTGTCCTCTTTCTGTATTTCTTTCTCTCTCTCTCTCTCTCTCTCTCTCTCTGTAGATGTTTTGACTGTATGTTTATTCAGTCCAGCATCATTCCCACAGAGTCAGCATTCCTGAAGCAGCCACAGGAATTACACAGACTACACCCCTGACACACAGAGTGACCGGCTGTATAAACACTTATATAAGCAGTTTGTTTCTATTGTTTTGTTTTGTACAAACAAAAATCTTGGGAAAAAAACCATGGTATTATGTGCCTCATGACTCATACAGATGATGTAATGTGAATTGGTGTGATGAACATCATGATTAATTACGTGCCTGAACGTGACTGACGAGGTAACAAATACAGGACGTTTATAGCCACGGCTTTAGACTTGTACAGACTCGTGTTTAAAAGTTATTCAGGGTTTTAAACAGACAGAAAGAAATACAAATACAATCACAATCAAAATTCTGAGGTTTTCTGAACTATAACTCCACCTTCAAACTTTAGGCCACGCCCCCTGCCTGGGTCTGACCTCCAAATTGCATCACCTGATTATTTTCATGATTATCTCTTAATAGATTGAACCTCTGTATTAAGAATTTTTTTTTGCACAAAAGTTTTATTAAGAAGTTGTTGTTTTTTTTTACCCAGTCTGCATTATTATCATCTTAATAAAGTTGTTGTTGTTATTTACATGCCATATTTGTGATTTTTTCAAAAATAATATACAAAAAAAAAAAAAATTCCACAGATCTGAGATGAGCGGATTAAACTAGATTTTTCAGATATGTGTGTGTGTGCATGATAAATACTTTTTGTAAAGTTTCATGTTTTAGGTAAAGCATTTTTGGACCCAAAATGAATGAACAAATGTTATTATTATTATTAGTAGTAGTAGTAGTAGTAGTAGTAGTAGACCCCAATTTTATATGACTCCGAACTAAAAATATATTGCTTTTGTATCTGTATTTATTTTTTCATTCATCGCGATAATAAATTTGATCTAATCGATGATATGATGCTTCTGAGAGTTTTAAAGTTTGCCTAGATACAAAGAGGACTGTCTATTTATAGTTAAGGTACTTTTTTTTGTCATTTAGCCCTCATCATGAAGAAAATAAATCATGCAATGTTCTTTGATGCATCTGTATTGTTGTGTAATTACGGTGTAACAGTGAACTCGACAGTAAAAACTACTTATAATTTAACGAGTGTGGACCGAGTGCATGTAAATTGTATACTTTACTCCAGTAAACCCAGTAAACTCTCTGAATGAGTCAAACTCCAAATACATGCATGCTTCAGAGCTGAGAACGAATGAGGGGAAGCTCGATAAGAGAAAATACTCACGTGAAAGAGGTAAGAATTGGTGATCCAGGCCCGTGCAAACAGACCTCTCGCCATAGCAGAAACAGTTCATTTCAAACATGTCATCAACCTGCAAAACAAAAAAAGCATCGCGGCTGCAGGAATCTCACTTTTCTGCTCCCTGCACCGCGTCATCACAACGTTAATCGCTCTAATTCACACGACAGAACCATTTCTTCACTTTACAATAATCTCTTGTTTTGGTTGCAAAACGTATCCTAAAACCTTCAGCAGTGACCTGGATCGCGTTCAGCTCTTAGGAAAATCCACCAGCATTCATGATCACCATATGCTGCATTCAAGCGCACCAGGTTTAACCCCGTTCTTCCGGGTTGGAATGTTGCAATGGGGTTTTACGACATTTCGCGCTTGAAGCCGTCAGCAAACACGCTCCGGGGGGTGAAGGAAATTTTCGTAGTAAGAATTTTAAGAATAAAACTGGAAGTACTGTATTCATATATAATTATATATAAATGATATTACATTAGTTATATTCGCGTCTTGTTTTAGAAAATAAAGAAAGATATTTTAAGAGTGATATTTTACGACAGTTCGCGCCTGAAGCCAGCAACTAAAACGTTCTTTGGAAAAGTGGACTCTACACTTATACTATAAGTGAACTTTATATACTTATATATCAGAACAGTTTTTTTTCTGAAAAGCTAAGCATTGTGTTAATGTAGACCGAAAGTGTAAAGAAATTATCCTATTTTCTACGGTGACACCCTACCAGAAAATCCCCTCACATTTGAATATATTGTTTCATGTTTCATGTTCCTGTCACAAAATGGGAATTAAAAACCAAATCGTGTTTCTCAGTTAGAAAAAAGAGGAAAAAAATCTGTTGCAGTCAAAAAAAAATGTCCTGAAGTGTATTACACCACAAAGGAATATGTAAAATGTGTAAATTAATAGTGGCATGCATTGCACGCAAAACAATCACCTCTACTCAAATAAGGTCATTAATTGATGTCTTTACAAACATTACAAAATTCAACATTAAATTATGAATTATTGAATTATTAAATTATGAACACAAATCCCTTGGCAACAAGCCATTTTAATTGAAAATCGAACAATTACCCTGTCATGATTCTTGAGTGAAACATGAGTGAAAAAAACTTGAGTAAGCAAAAAAGGGAAATATCCTCATATGAGTGACCCTGAATTATGAACATATAAATCATTACTCTTCTTTAACACTGTATTAAAAAGGCAGGCAGTACTGTGTGTCGAAAAGAGCTTCATTATAAGCATCAGATTCATTTACGCTAGCTTTAAATCTATAATATCCAGGTAAAGGTTATCCACTGTAAAATAATAACATATTTATATGTGTGAGCCAATACAGACTTGAAATACTTCACTGGGTGGAGTAGAATAAAATGTAAATGTTTTTTACTCATTTCCAACCATCTACCAAAAAAAACACTGATAGTGGTTCACCTTGATAGCATGCTAGCACGCTAACTAGACTTAGGGTCTGTCAGCTGCTTGAAATCTGAATCTCTGCTGTATAAACGTACAATTTTGAAGGGGGTGGTGTGGGCGTGTCTATAAAGTGATTGACAAGAGGCCGATCTAATTACAAACAAATATTCCAGATCAGAAAGGAAGTTTCCAAAATGATTTATTTTCGCTTAAGACAGACATTTTTTCCGACACTATTTGTAAAAAAAAAGGAAAATTCATTGACTTTTGCGCCTTATTGAACTTATTTATTTGCTACGCCAAAAACTGTTCGTGTTTACTAACACATCTCAGTTTGCTGGAAGCTAAAGGCCCGCCCTCTTTACTTTATCTGAAGAATTTTCTTCAAATAGCTTTTTTATTTTATTTTTTTTATTCCAGACTGACCAATTGCGGAGAACTTCTTCGCGAGCCTAGAACGCAGACCAATCCCAAGGTGTGGATTTAAATGAGGGCGGTGCAAGAAGGGGCGTGTTCCTTTTCTCCTTGTTTCCGAAAACGGGTGTTGAAAAAAATATGAAGAGCGCCGCGGTCGGTTCGTGCTTTCCCACAATGCATCGCGTCTCAGCGGGAAACCAAAATGGCGAGGCTGAAGAGAGAAAAACACTCGTTTGGTGTATTTTGAAAATTCGCAACGAGCCGCGAGTTAGTAAGAGAAACCCGGCGAGAACGAAGAAGCTGACAAACCCTGTCGGTTTAATGGTTTTTCCTGTATATGCATCATTTTAAGCGCGGGAAGTGGCCGAATGAGGTAACATTGGATTTGAATGGGGGAGTGTGTGTGTGTGTGTGTGTGTGTGTGTGTGTGTGTGTGTGTGTGTGTGTGTGTGTGTGTGTGTGTGTGTGT
>JAOTRN010000022.1:1066896-1080634 GCA_028566695.1 Bagroides melapterus | reverse complement strand
CAGTAATACCACAGTAATAGCATGTCGGAACATTATCACACAGTAATACCACAGTAATAGCATGTCAGAACGGTTATCACACAGTAATACCACAGTAATAGCATGTCAGAACATTATCACACAGTAATACCACAGTAATAGCATGTCAGAACGGTTATTACACAGTAATACCACAGTAATAGCATGTCAGAACGGTTATCACACAGTAATACCACAGTAATAGCATGTCGGAACGGTTATTACACAGTAATATCGCATAAGCATGGTGATTACAGAGTAATAACTAATGACATAGTAGTGTGGCAAATAGTAATAGAGTCTCAAAAGTGTGTATGTATATTAATAACATATTAATAACATTGTAATAGAGCATCGGCATGGTTTAATAACAAGGTGATAGCCCGTTGGCATGGTTATTACTGTGTAACAACATATTAATGATGCGTCTGTATGATTATTACCATGTGATAACAGTACCAGTGCATCAGCATGGTTATTACCCATTAATAACACACTTGACTCAGCTGTAGTGTTGTGACCTGCCTGCACAAACAAGAACACAAATGTTATAAATGTTTTAAAAAAAAAGGTTATACTTAAAGTATAACCTACAAAGAATATAAGGATATTGTCCAAACAAAAGAATGATATCATCATCATACATAAACAAATTAATTATCTAAGTAACTAAATAATTAACCAACTAACTAAATAACTAGCTAAATAAACGTTAATGTTGGTAAATAGTGGTGCTGTATAAGGAATGACACACTGGATCTTGTTATTACACGACATTAACTTCAGTTGGCTCACAGTGTCTCTGTATTTCTTCTCATTGGTGATTATTTTTCTAGCGTGACTCAATGAGTTTTATTCCAGTGATTTCTTTTCCGCTGACTCTAGTTCCAGTTGTGTCATGTTACTCAGTACTAACGCACTTGTTCTAATACGGTACGTTCCCGTTTCTATAGCAACAGCTCATTTGCAGGGGCTTGTACGGAGAAACTAATCTAAAGTTAATAACAAGTGGATTTTAGAAACGAAGCTGAAGCTGGTGTTGGTCCTGATGTATTGTGTTGTGTGACTGCGTCGGTGTGTTTAGTGTGTCAGTGACCTGGAATGTGCTGATGTGGAAACCTTGGCCTTTGTCCATATAAAGTCACACCCCTGTGTTTCAGGCTCCGCCTACTTTTCAACAGCCTACAAGAGAATCATTTCAGCTCATTACATCACTATGTCAAAGAATCAGTTCTTCTGGACATCAGAGATTTAGTAAGATAAACACAATAAAGTGCACAATAAACGATTTCCCCTTTGCCCCAAAACAACAAACACCAAACAGACACATTTCAGCGAACTGCAAGAAGAACCGTCTGTTTATTTCTACACACAGTAGAAGTGAATGTTGTTCAATTGACGCCGTCCTTACAGGATCCACCGAGTCGAAACTTCAGCTCCACCTGCATCACCTGCTCTCCATGTGATCGCTACTTTCCAAAAATAACTCCACTGAAGACAGGGTTGATGATGACATCATACTTGACTTCACCAGAATGTTCTGCACTGAACAGGTTTCCAAACGTTCTGAAACCTCGTTGTCCCGTTACGTTGCTTCCTTGGACGTAAGTGTGAAAATAAGTTTAATAATATGAATGCATCGGTTTTAAATTAAAGAAAGAAAAACAATACACTGTTGTATAGCTTCGTATACACTTGTAAGTTCTACTTGATCGCCTGTGACAGTTGTCTTAAACACGTCTTTAAATGAAGTTAAATGAACAGCCTACACAAGGTTGCTTAATTAATGTTTAGCTCCGTACCATTTCAGGATTATTACTCATCACATTGTACAAGATCACCTGGTGATAGATCTGAAACTGTATCTAGAAACTAGCATAGATGTAGACAAGCTTTCTCAGTGTCTCTTGGAAGCACGCTGGTGGAAATTTGAGACGTTTTTCTGAATCTGTCGCTTCACACTTCAGTCCTGAACCTCTGCCAGGTGTCTCTTGCAGATAAAGGTACAGCAGCGAAAGTCTTGTGATCATGACTCTGTTGTTGCAGAGGGAAATTCCTTTCTTACATCACCGGCGAAACCTCACCTGTGACACACTTTTTTTTTACACAGCTGGGCCGTGTTGAACGACTGAAAGCGCTAGTGTTGTCTCTGTAAACGTGGCTTGAACGACTGACCTGGAAGTAAATACACCGTTTAAGAGCTTAAGAAACGTGACGCAGAACCTCAGCAGTGATTAGCTTCCACCGAGTGCGTTCACATGAACAAACTAATCAGAATTTCTTTTTCCATTCTTTAGAAATCCCTGATTTATCAACAATAGCTAAGCTAGCTTGATAATGATGCAGCTAAATTTATTTATTTGTCCTCCACAGCAATAGCTATTTGACTCTAGCTATGTTTGCTAACAGGCTAGCTTAGCTATGTATTGTTAGGAGACTAACCAAGCTAACCAAACTTTGGCTAGTTTATTTTAAGGAGCCTTCAGTGTCAGTGTCCTCCTGATCCTGGGATATCTGGGACAAAGTCAAGATCCAAACCAAAAACCATCGAATCCTGTTCAAAGCCAAGTGTTTACTTTAAAATGCTAACGTCATTTGTGATGATTAGATCGTTCTAGAAGGAAGTCAGCACAAACATTGAGCCTAATTTCTCAAGTCGAATACGAGTTCTTATTTGTAAATCACTCCTACGAGCCTAAAACGCCTCAGCTGAAGATTTAGTGCTCGCTTATTATTAAAATACTATTAAAAAAATTTCTGCTGGTATAGAAGTACATCACATTAACTACCACTTCTTTTTTCAAGCTTTACCCTGATCACTCATTTCATGCTCCATGCTGTCTGAACACAGCACCTTTTATTGAATTTTGTGGGTGTCGCTATATGCAAATGAGCTGTGTCAAAAACATGATCCATACTTTACAGCGACGCTTTACTGCAAGAGTGAGAAAATGAGTGAGACCGAGACACGTACAAATTACAAATCAGAAAAAAAAAACTGAGACAAACAAGAAAATAGAAATGTTTTAGAGTCTGGAAGAGAAAGTGTTGAGCGCCAGCACGGAGCGTGTTCATCATGGTAGGAGTTTATCAGGCTGAAAAGGGTACGAATACCTCGTTATGCTGACTAAAGCAGAATAAAGACAGGAACTGGGGGCTTTTGTCTGTACTGAGGGTCACTGAGGTCAGTGTGGGGGCCTGAGAGGAAAGAAAGAAAAGTGAAAAATGTTAGGCTTTCCTGCATTTCATTACTATCTTTATACAGCGCACCGATAAACGTTGGAGAGAAACTTGAACGCATTTCTTTTTTTAAAACAGAACACGTTTAACTTATTGCAAAAGATATTTGTAAGGAAGCCTCCGCTCCAGCGATGCTAACACCAGCCTTAATTTAAAAACGGTTATTGTTTGTTGTAGATTTGATGTAGGATTTGAAGCTTTGATATTTCAGCAAAAATTCTTTCCAAAAAACTGTCCACAAACACGGTTCATTCTTTTCAAAATATATTTTATTTCATCACAAAATACTTCTGTAACCAATCACAAGTCTGAGTAGTATAAAAAGGAATTAGCATAAATATATTTTGTTGTGAATAATATGAAATAATTTAAGCACTAGAAAATGAGTGATTACCTCAACACAAAAAAATAACCTGTACAGAACAGTGGAAAACTTTCTGAATCCATCACTTTTTTAAAAATATATATCCAAGAATAAATAGTTTTCATAATACCAATAATAATAATAATAATAATAATAATAATAAATTGTATATAACACAAACTTTAAGATTTCTGAGAAAATGAACAGTGTAGCGTCTCCAGTGGCCTCGTCCTGAATCCACACTTCAGACACAAAAATCCTTCACGTGCGAGTCTCACTGCTCAGCACAGACGCTTCATGATTTCTTTTCCTCTCCAGCTCAGTGTCCTCCCTTTCTCCGAAAGCATAAATAAAAACCCGCTGAGTCATCTTGACACAGGTTGCTGGAGAAAAACACCCCTCCTCCTCCTCCTCCACCAGAGTACGCTGAGATCGAGTTCCATGAACGGCCGTACTCAGGAGGCAGCGCTCAGGAGTTTTATAACATTTTGTTATTTTTTTTTAATAATATGATTTTTTTGTTTTATCCAGGTATTTTTTTCTCATCGTTCCGGGAGGTTGATGACAGGGACCCACTGATCCATGCAGCGGCTCTCATGACAGAAGTGATGTATTTTCCACAACGCCTGATTTTTCAGTGAAGCTGCACGTGGGCTCTGAAAGGTGGAAAAAAAAGATTTGTTAGCATTGGGTGTAAAAACATTGCCTCATAATAACTAAAGATGACGTCACAACGTGTAACAGGTCACAATGTTCCATTTTTTGGGAGTTCAAAGATAAACTGTTGCTACGTTATTAAAAAATTACCGTATATGGTATTATAAAATAAGCAGTAACTCTGTGCCCCTCCCCCAAACAAATTACTGTTATCCAGCTTTCTTCACGTTATAACTGTAAAATTCCAACCTCAAAAATGTATATGAATCACGATTAGGTTTATATTTCTATTAGGATTTAATTATGTTGTCTACTTCCTTTTAAGTTAATAAAGGCAAATTAGACTCTGGACCCGAGTCTTCATGGCTGTTGGAGACAATTATTTGCATGAGAGCCAGAAAGCAGGCCAAGGGTGAGCAACTGCCAGACATGTTACGACAAGTTGGAAAGCTCTTACGCTCACCGGCACCATTCATTTGTTTAATTTAATTAATGACTAATTTACATTTTAGTTCAAACAGAAGGTAGTTTATTTTGCAAAGACCATCCTGGAAGCTCTGTACACTTAAAGCTGTGTATGTTTTCTGTAGATACGTACAGTGACTAGGATGCAATGCAGGTCCATTTGTTCGCCTCCTTGTTTCTCCGGTCCTCCCAAGATCTTGGCGAGGCGCCTGGTGTTGTTCACGCGCAGGATATTGATGTCATTTTCGCAGCAGAAGGCCTGGATGAGAGTAAAGTGGATCTGCAAGGCCACATCCTTCACGTCCTCGTCGTCTGTGGCCAGGATGCACAGCACGACATTATCCGGGTCTCTGAAAATTCACAACATTGATGTTAGTCTCATGCAGCCATGTTGCATGTGGTTCCATGGGAAAGGGGTTATGACGTTAGTGCACAGCTGTAACTTACACATTCAGTGCCTTTGCAGATTCATAAACTCCGACTGTAACCCAGCCTTGACGCAAGGCAGAAGCCAGGACTTCCTCAAGGGCTTTAGAGACCGAATCCATGCTGAATTATGGAAAAGAAAGGAACATGTTAGGAGTTTTAGTGAGTAAGGTACAGACCTGATATAAAATACCGACTCTGCTTCACTTTTGCATGATCACTTACTTTTAATTACTTTTAGTTATAAAATCAAACGTGCAATAGTAAACAAATAAATAAATAGACAACTTTTCAATACTGTGAAAGCTTGTGACTAAGCTCGCGCTTAATCACGTGACTCAGCAGCTGTCACGAGCCACTCGGCTGGCTAACGGCTATAACGTTAACGGCGGGGATTAATAGTGATATTATCTACCGAACGAAATGTAAAGACGACAAATGCATACGCTCCTGGTCATACGGCTCATATCATCGTCACGACAAAGTGCACGGGAATGATCTCAGAATCAGAATCGTCATTTATTCGCAAAGTTTGTTTACACACAAGGAATTCCGTCTGTTTGTGCCTCTCAAGTACAAACCAAAATAAAACACTTTTCAATAAAAAACACCAGACACAAATATATAAAAATTAACCCCCAAAACGTACCTTTCGACAGAAGTACAATCTCCATTCAGCTCTTCAAAGGTCATGTTGTTTGTCAAGAAATCCAGTACGGATGGAAAGAAAAAAACTATATGTTTTTACGCTAACACACAGATTTAATCCACACTGAGTCTCGAGTCGTTCTGACTGCTTTCTCTCTGTCACCGGGTAAGTCTAGAAGGACTCACGCTCCAAAATTAGCATATCATTTTGATTGGTCGTATTCTAATTAGAACGAAGAAACATTGTGAGCCGATTGGTTGATCCGGGAAACCCCTGAGTGGAGCCAAGAGCTCGCGCACACGCTGATTGGACGTGTGCTAATTTGGGCGGGCAAACCGTACTCCTCAAAGGCGTCTGATTGGTTTGTCTTACTTTAAGAGGCGGGGTCTGTATCCAGTCGGTGACGACAGGTGGCTTTTGAAGGTGAAAATCTTTGCCCTGACATGTCTGAAGTTTATTTCTGTGATATGATCACTGATTTATGATAAAATACAGTGATTATGTAAATATATAATGACTCTTAGATCACTCAATTTAGACTTCGTGCACTTATTATAAAGACGCCATGTGGAGGATTAGCACCTTTAAAAGTACATACACCTATAGTCGTAAACTAGCCTTTTTGTTCTGACTAGAAATGCATATAAATTATGCATATGCATATAAAAAAAAAACTATATACATATATAACTATTTTTTTTATTTGTGATGTGTCCGATGTGCTATGTCACTATTTCATCTTATAAAGTCAAATAGCATTTGCAAACAAAATAGCAAATAGCTATTTTCGAAATAGCATCTCGTAATTTCAACTAAATAACTCCCTCAGATCTTAATACTAAACTATAATGGATATTAGTGTCTATACATCCCTGTTAATATTGAGGGTTTTTGTAAAAAATCAGTAAAAATAATCAGTGTCTAGTCGTTTCATATACATTATATGTAATGAGTACATAAATGTATAGGGAAAAAAAACAAAAAGGGCCTAAATATTTGCTTACATGCTTTCTGACCCCATTATACTTTTGTATAATTTGTCTTTCCAGAAGTCACATGCTTGGACTGATCTAGATGACTTCATCATGTTTTGTAAGATGCATTTTCCTTTTAGGAAGTTCTTTGGTTTGTTTTCTGTAAAAGAGCGACACCATGCGGCTGAATTTTACTAACGTTTGGAGTGGATATGTACACAAACTCTTACATCTTTCAGCTTAAACGTGGAATTCCCTGATCTCCACCTGTATGATTAAATAACAAAAGGCCAACAAACATTTAAAAAATATTTAAAAAAATTAACAATGATTTTGTTGAAGAAACTGCCTATACAGACATAATATTACTTCTAATAATCATATTCATATACAGAAATTAGAAATGAATAAACATATAAATGTCCATATTTACATGATAGTGTTTATGTTGTTAGTTTAGACATAAGAGTTTATAATAGTTCTTATTTTCAGAATCCTTTTGATTTTAGGATGCCTGTTTACAACAGTTTTAACGACATCACAATATCCTAATTTTACACATCATATTGTTTATCCCCTGTGGAGAAGAAAGTGAATCTGATAGGAATTTCCAAAGATTCACTCCGAATCAACTTGTCATTGTGCAGTGAACTGAAAAGCAATAAAAAACCTAAGGTGTTTACTGCATAAGCACTGGCCCTGTTCCAGTACTCTTTACCACACCCTTAGCAACTTCCTCTTAAAGTAATCCCTGTTGCTAAATGAAAATTTTATACAGTGTACATGTTCAGTGTATTTAGAGTCTCCGGTGCTGATTTGTTTGTTTGAGCGTTTCTGCAGTGACATAACAAAAAAGTCAGAACCGTTCCAGTTTTCTTTTTTGTATATTTTTCATGTATAATTCATGACAACCAAATAAAATTTTGGGTTTAAATTCATGCTATTGAACAGTATGAAAAAAGCTGAAGGCATTGGTTTAAAAAATGCATCCATCACAATGGACAGTGGATTTAAGCAGTTAGTTTAAACAAATGTAATTTATTTTTTAACATTCAAAAATCACACAGGATAATCATAAACACGTGTTTATATTTAGGATTTACTGCAATAGAAGTCTATCTACTATAGTTTAATAATAAACTATATATTAATAAATAATCGTTACAGCCAATTCAGTCAATTAAAAACTATTCAGACAGCAGGTCAGATAAGCAAAACAAATAAAGTGCAAAACATAAGAAGCCGTGTGAGACTAAAACACAATGAAAACCACTAATAAAACTAATCTTTAGAAAGAGAATCCTTTATTCAAACAGAGTTTTGTCTGTCTAAATTCTCTCAAAGACATATTTGTACTTCTGTTTTGTTGGTGTATTGTTTTAATAGTCGGTATTTGTCTTGTGAGTTTCATCTCTTTGGATCGTATATTTATTGTAAAAGAAAGAAACTGCAGTTTTGTGTTCAGACACCAGGCGGCGACAGAGCTTCATTAAATACCATTTTACATCTGAATAGAAATTTGCATCTGAATTCAGCCCAAAGAGATTATTTTTATAACCTGGAGTACGTGTGAAATCACAGATAGAAAAGAAGCTATTAATCAAAAACTTTTGAAGAACTGAAACTAATTTTTTCAGTTTTTCTTGAATTATTTGCATGCAAACAGTGATAAGCGTAAAATATGATGTGATTAAAAGTCTTTAGATGTTTAAACTCGATGTGTTTTTCAAACGCAACTTTAACAATTCATTTTTCTTCTAAAAAATACAAAAAACACAAACAACAATAAAACTTTTCGATGCTGTAAAAGCACCATTAGCAAGTTAAATACTGAATATTGCTATTAAGATCGTTGTGCACGAGTTGTTTTTAGATACAAAAATTTTATCAAGGCTAACTTTTTATACAAGTATAAATTATTATTCAAATCCTCATAAGAATACAGAATGTAGTTAACTTGGTATCTACATATACAGTGAATATAAGTGTAAAACACTTCTATAACGAAAAGAAATATATAATAATCTCAAAACAATTTTGTCTTTTAGGGTTTTTTTTGCGTGTTAAAGCATTATTTTTAATTCACATGGAAATAAAGTAAAGCATATTCAGTGCATGTCTTGTTTCTGGGAGGTAGATACGAGGAAATATGTAATATTTAATACTGGTGCTGTGTTTTATTTTCTAAAATTATATCAGGCTGTAAAGGTCTATATAATTTAGATCTTCTTCTTCTTCCTCTTATTATTATTATTATTATTATTATTATTATTATTATTATTACAGTATTATGGTGCAGCATGTTACAGCATACAGCTTTCATTTCTGTTATCTTGTATTTCGTCTGTTTAGTCTTATACAGTCTTTTTTTATCTAATTATTTATAAACACAACATAGACTGCAGAGAGTGAATTGACAGTTGAAAATAAATCTGTCAAACACTTGAAATTTGTGTGATGATCAGTAGGTTAATACAGTCCTATGATGCTCTGAGAGGTCTGTTCGTGCGACGGCTGACAAATGTGCCAAGTGCTAAAGGATGCCAGCTAAAATACGTCTCCTTAATGGACCAATTGCTCAATTAAGTGGCTGATTTGTTCCGTGCCGCACTCTTTAATATGGAGAGAGTCATATTTCCTCCTAGATTAGTATAGATACTGGCTGACAGACTGCACTGCTCAAGGTATTTGGCCGGCATAATTCATTCATAATGCCACAATGCAGCCCATCTATCATCTCATTTTTCCCTGCCACTTCCTCTCCCTCTCCAATTCACTTCCAGGCTCCTGGCTCTTTATCGAGGGGGGTTCTTTCTGTGTGTGTATTATGTGTATGTGTGTGTATGTGGTGGGGTTGCAGGACAAGGTTGGGACGTCGGCAGCTTTTTTTTTTTTCGTCCGCTGATGTATTAGGCAGCATATGCAAGCGATGAATTACCCGGCGAAGGGAGTCAATTATCCAGTCGCGGAAAAAAACGGGAACGGTGGCCCTTT
Source organism: Bagroides melapterus (assembly GCA_028566695.1). Lineage (NCBI taxonomy): Eukaryota > Metazoa > Chordata > Actinopteri > Siluriformes > Bagridae > Bagroides > Bagroides melapterus. The sequence goes on along the minus strand of JAOTRN010000022.1, from coordinate 1,070,847 downwards.
GCTTGGCCTTAGGGCCCCTTTTTCCATTTGAAGGCATGATTTTTGAAGAGGGGGTGGCGGGGTGGTGGTGGCGGTGGGGGGCACGTATAAAGGAAAGGGAAGCACAAGAGGAAGAGAGGGATGAAGATTACAGAGGGGACGTGATGGGTCTCAGATCCTCTCTTTAGCTCATTTTGTGTCATTTCTTTTTTCAAGGGTTTTTTTTTGAAGGAGATTTGGAACAGGCATTTAAAAAAAAGCAGCCTTTTTTCAGCCTCTCCTCTCATTTGTCCTGCTTCGCATCAAACCCTGCCCCTGGTTTGACTATTAGAAGTGGAGGTCAATAGGGATATGAGAACTGCCACACGTGCTCACACGTCCCAAACCACCGAGCCTTGTCACTTTTCCCCGCTGATTTCACCCCCACACCTCTTTTTTTTGAGGCGGTAGAGGGGGGGGGGGGGACGTCCCGTAAGAGACGCTGAAGAGATGCTGAACGCTTGCCAGAACAAGCTGACTGACATGGGTGACACTTAGGGAAATGAGGTCATTAGCTCGAATTACGGGGGGTTTTGATAGCTCAGTAATGGGTTTTAATGATGGAATTTAGCACGCGCAGCCACCAGGGACACGCGCCTAACACACGCGGACAGGTCGTTTAATAAAGAGACTTTCCACCGCAGAATAAGGATTGTGTCTGAAAGAGTCTAAAAAATAAAATCCAGAGACTTACCTGCACTTTGGCAGAACCGTTTTTTTTCTTCTTTTTTTCGTCTTTCAGTTTCCTGGAAAATGGACGCATTTCACAACCATGTCAGTCCAAAACCACACGCTGTTTTTCTTCTTCTCGTCCAATCCTACATAAAAAGAAAAAACATATACTGACTGTTATAGTTTTAACAAGAGAATTGGTCACAGATTTATATTAATATTAATGCACTCGTTCTCATAGGTCATGTTTGTATAGTAACAGCTCGGAGGAACGGAGGAAGAGTAAGAAATTGAGTTTAATTGAGAAAAAGAGTTTAATTGTAATTGAAGTGTTGTGTAAGGATAAATAAACGATTACTTAACGTGGATAGAAGGAGTCAGCGTTAGTGTTAGATTTTAATATAAAAGAGTTTACAATTGGCTTTTTTGTAAGAATAAACCCAATAATCTGCGTTTTTTTTTTAATCTTATTAAATTCACCCGAGAGAAAAAAAAGAAAAATTGGTGAAGGAATTAGAAAACATGAATTAACTAGAGACAAGTAAATAAAGTATAACACAAGTATAATAATACATGAATACAGCTAACACTGTTAAATTGCTGTGGTATAAGAATAAACCGTGAATAAAATTTCACGGTGGCAACAAGAACTCATCATCACAGCACCCTATCATTGATTATTTTACTTTACCATCGCAACGTGGAGTGTTTTATTCCGTATATAAAGAACACCACATGTTCCACTAATTAAGCTGCACAAATCACGCAGTACAGAGAGACCATGCTAGCTAGAATTTATAGTCAAACAGGTCATGTGGGGTTACAGGTCACATTTATAATACATTATCAGATATAATACGTTAAGTCTGGAAAAGTTACAAAGCTCTGTTGTGAATTTTGTCGTATACTCTTTAGTATGTGTTTGTACTTCACTGAAATAAGAAAACGCTTCGTGTGGCGTAAAAAATGTCTGTTAATTCTGAGACACGTGTTCATATCGTTCATATGATTCAAAGAGAAACTTTGCATGTTTAAAAAAAAAGAGTGATAAATAATAAGGCCAGCTTTTAAGCGATTTAAATCACTAACATGCTACGGAAATAATGTGCGTCAGATTTGATACTGCACGGTAAATAAATAAATAAAAAGAGTATTTCAATATTTTATGTTACTTATTACTGTGAAAGAGAAACGGAACGGTTTAAATGATGGGGGTGGGGGGTGGGGGGAATCAAAATGCAAGAAATCCAAATGCCAGATGCATCAAATCCAACAAAATACAAAATAAGATTTTTTTCCTGCTTGTTATCTATTAAATGTTTTTTAAAAAAAGAACAGATTTACAGGGTTATGGTTTCCTGAACATTTGCAGATGTAACCCACAACACAATAAAATAAAGAAGATTTAACAAGTCGGCATCAGGGCCACTGACGGATTTTGTAGAGCACTTGCTCCGTGTGGAGCGCTTAACATCAGTTTGTGAATCGGATCTACTTCAACTTTTGAAACTTAGTTTTGCACCAGATCAGTCCACAGCCATTGTGAGGCCTAGCATGCTAAAGCACTAGGCTAGTCTAGCTCTCAAAGAACAGTGTGAGCTTCTCTGAGGGAACAGACGGACTCTGAGCTGGATATAAGGAGCAGATCCAGTGCTAAGCCACGGAGAGTAGACTATGTAATGGCTCGTTGAGCTTCTGAGGCCAAGCCCGCGGCTTCAGCAGCCATATTTCTGCGTGTATCGATCAGGCACTGCCGAAACGCCGCCAGCCCTTCCTCCCCTCCGTCCTTGATCCTGTAAAGTAATAACCGTACGCGTGTCAGGGAGGTAATTATCATTGATCTGCTGGAGAAAAAATGACAAATTTTGCTGTCGTTCCCTGGCATGATTCATACTCGTGTTGGTGAACAGTAAAAGTACTGAGAAGAACTGGGTTTGTTCCATTAGTACACATGACCTTCATAACTTTTATCTGTGATGTGAGTCACACACATCGCATCAATCCAACATGTTTGATAAGACAAATGTGGGACAGATGTGTAGATATGTGCCAGAAGGTTGTTGGTTTAAATCTCAGCCATTCATTCTGCCTCAGCCATTAAATGACATACGGGCGATTTTATTTGGAAATTTTTTGTAGCATCAAAACAAAAAATTTACTGTTTACAGAGCACGAACATGAGCACAAAGAAATTCAGCAACCCTTTTAGAATCTTTAAACTTTTGCCTTAGTAGATAAATGCTGTGGCTTCTGACAACTTCTGAGTTAGTGAACATCGACCATGATGATAATTATAAGATGTTATTATTGCCTGTGCTGTGTATTATATTATATCAAGACACATTTTGATATATGTTTGTCCAGTACCTGTTACAATGCACTTTAGGTGTCAACCGTAAAACTTGCTACTATTGTTTGTTTACCTCATGAAGAAAGAACCTTCATGACACCGAGCAGTGCCAAAAAAAAAAAAAAAAAAAAAAATCCAAACCAAACAACAAGAACCAACTTTGTAGCCTTGACTGGCAGCCTCTCTTCGGCCGAGTCTGCTAAAAAAGTTATGATCCTACTTAGCCGGCAGTCCCCACTGGCAACGACGGAGCAGAAAGCAGCGAGGACGTCAGATGGTAACAAATGAGCGGGACAAGGCAAAGGGCTGTGAGATTGCCACATTCATCATGATGGCGTCGAGGGCTCGTAGCGCTTACTGCCGGGTTTGTGAGGACAGGCTAAGCCTCGGATCCTGGGATCCTACAGAACTTCCTTTTGATTAGAAATGATGTGCTTTTGTGCTCCTTAACGCCTTGAAGGAAACATTTTGACTTAAAGTCTATGAAATCTCATGTTTTTGCTGTCATTAGGATTCTAAACGTTAATAAACGCTAATCAAATATTAGTACAATTCTCTAATCATCCTCTAGGTGATACCCTCTAGAAAAAGCTCTTTACATGCCAAATACCCCCACACCCCTCCCCCTCCCCTCTCTCTTTCCATCTTCCCTCTCTTTGAGTTTTGATAGATGACTGATTGCCTGCCGGTACAGAAAGATTTATTAGTGTTTATCCAGCACTCGGTGGTCACCTGCGGCTTAGAGACCAGGGCCCGCTGCGTCAAACACACCACACACTCGATATGTGTGCTCGTTTCAAGACTCTCATCCATTATATTCTTACACACACACAGACACACACACTCTCAGTGTGTACAGTATGCATGGGTATGTGTGTGTGCATGATATATATTTATATTTTTATATTTTA
>JAOTRN010000022.1:976336-988978 GCA_028566695.1 Bagroides melapterus | reverse complement strand
TTCTGCCCAAGAGCTTCAGGATCCTACAGGATGCATCTGATTGGCTCTGACAAACTGAGCTTTACTGAGCGAGATATCGTCATAGGAATGAGTAGGAAAACTTCCCAGCATTCCTTCTTTAAAGCTTATCTGTTTGAAAGCAATTAAGATGGTGCGTAAATGAGATACTCTCGGCTAAAAGGCTGCTCTCGAGTACTCTCCCCCGAGCTGAAACCGAAGCTGACACTCTGTAGGTACGAGTGTAATCCAACTATAGCGGCGCACATCAGCAGTAATGACAGCAGTTTGTGTAATTGCCAACGCATCGGAGAGCAGTAACGAGACACTGGGGCTGAATTTCAGATTCCTTGAAGCCTACGTCACCTTTTAAGATCGTATAACGTCCACCGTGTCGCTAAATACAGCTCTGTTTTCATAACAAGACCAACCTCGCTGTCAGATTCCTCAAAGATAGGCTACTCACACGACAGCTGTGTGGGAACACAGGATTTTAATTGTCTCACAGATGACACAGATCTGTATTATTATCCTTATTATTATTATTATTATTATTATTATTAATGAAGGGAAGGAGGAAATGTTTAGAAACACAAGGCTCCGATCAGTTCATGTTGTATGACGTCGTTTCAGTGTGAGCCGTTAGCTATGTGCTGAATGTGCAACACAGGAACAGATGCTTCACAAGGTTTTGGAATACCTGTCTATTTAGAATGTGAAGGAGGTCAAAGGTCATGGGGTTTCGAACTCTCTCTATTTTTAAACATTTCGTACATCACTGGCCCAGGATGTAACCCGGATACAGGATGTGGTAGAGCGTTAAAGCAGGAAGTGATAGCGGCTCGAGTTCCTGACGACTCCAGACTCTTTAAATTTAATAACTAAACTCAAAAAGGCGTAAACACCTCTGAATTTTACAAAGCACTGACTCGAGACTCCTTCCATTTCCTTACAGAAAACGTCCCTATAACAACAATTAAACACGTTTCTCCTGTTTAATAAACAACACAGGTTTAATTTGTTTATTAGTTTTAGAAATCGTCTAAACTAAATTCTGAGAATAGAAATAAAAGATTTTTTGTTTGAGTGAGTGCATGAATAAAAACGTACTCTCAAATCAGCAGAAACCACCATCTGACCAATCAGGGTTCAACAGCGCCGTGTTGTGTATGAAATAATCAATGTATTCATTTTATTGCCTGAGTTTATTTATTTATTTAATTCTTCTTTTTTAATTGCATGAGTCAGTTATTTATTTATTTATTTAATAATGAGTTGTAAATATTATATTACTCTGGTGAAAGTCTAAAGTGTAAAAATATATTAGTGAGAAAATTTAGAAAGGCCGTGAAAGACTTCTTTAAGAAAAGGAGCTTCATGATGTACAAATATTAAAGAGTTGTGGCTCAATAATGTCTCAATAAAGATTTAAAAGAATTTACTCCACTATCACCCACATGCCCATAAAAATATCTCCTAAAACATTTTATTATTAAATAAAAACAAACCCCACTATTCTACAGCTGATTAAACCTGCACTTTAATCACTTTCTGCCTATTTAAAAGAATCAATCTAAACTATTGACGTTCTTTAAAGGTCGCTTTGTTTTGCTGCTAAAGGTTGGACTTTTAACATAATCTTAAAGCTTAACCTTCTTTATCTGCCTTCAGATAAAGTCTGAGGGTTTTTTCCCTGTACAGTACTGAACATTAAGTACCTTTCCACAAGCCTCAACAGCTTCACTTCATGATAACGCATGATGAGTGTCTCTCCCATCGTTATTTCAACACAGAGGATCTCTGTTTAATGAAATGTTACAAAGAGAGCTGAATTCCTGATGAACACGATTCGTTACTCGTCTGGTGATTTTACGCTGTGTAGCTCTGCTCATTTCTCACATTTAACCTATTTGAATACAGACAATATTATTATTATTGTGCCTGAAAACACACTTAGTTCTCGTATAAGAAGAGAAATAATATTGATATAAAAATTCATGCAATATTTAGCTAACAGGATTTCTGTCGTTTTTTTTTTAAATAATGTACCTAACAATGAAATGAATGAAAGAATGAATGAACAGTTGCATCATAAATAATAAAAAAAAATCAAATAGTCAAAGAATTTTTTAAATAAACAAAAAAATCTCATAAACTATACTAATAAACTAATAAACTAATCTATTAGGAAACTAAGAGGAAACTAAGAGGAAACTACTATAAAAGTAATGTCCAGATAGATAGATAGATAGATAGATAGATAGATAGATAGATAGATAGATAGATAGATAGATATTTTCTCTTCAGAGAGTTTGGATGAGAAAAGCCCACCTGCAGTCGGTGACGTTAAGTGTACATGAAATGATGACATCAGAGATGTGTCGTGGAGGTGGAGACTGTGTTGGAGTTTATATCCACCTGCAGCTCAGCTCTGTCAGTGTGACGGGAATGTGAACCCTGGATACGGTCATGCGCTGTTCCAGTTTTTCTTTAGAACAATTTCAGCTTTAAACATGACAGACTCGGTGCTGAGCGCGCACGCAAACGCGTCGGCGGTGTTTCTGACCCCTGCGACGGCGTCCCCGACGCCGACGACGACGACGCGCGTTTTGCGTTTGGACTCTCGTTCGCTGGTCATCTCGGCCACCATGTTTGCAGTAGGAGTTCTCGGTAACCTGGTGGCTGTGGCGGTGTTGTGTGTGTCCAAGAGGGAACAAAAGGAGACGACGTTTTACACGCTGGTGTGCGGCATGGCGGTGACGGACCTCCTGGGGACGTGCTTCACCAGCCCTGTGGTGATCGCGACATATGTCGCAGGTCGGTGGCCCGGCGGCACGCCGCTCTGCCACTTCTTTTCCTTCTCCATGCTGTTTTTCGGCTCGGCAGGGATGTCGATCTTGTGCGCAATGGCCGTGGAGCGCTACCTCGCGATCAGTCACGCGTTTTTCTATTCTCAGCACGTGGACCGTACAGTGGCGCGTCTCGCCTTGCTAGCGGTCTACTTGGTAAACGGGGTATTGTGCGCGATGCCCAGTTTCGGCTTCGGCCGGCACGCCAAACACTTACCAGGGACATGGTGCTTCTTGGACTGGCGCGCGTTGGACACGCAGGGAGCCGCGTACTCGTTCCTGTACGGCGGTTTCATGCTGCTGCTGATCGCCGTCACGGTGCTATGCAACTGCGCCGTGTGCCGCTCGCTGGTCAGCATGAGCAAGAAGACGCGCGTCGTCGCCGCAGCTGCCAGAGCCGAGACGCACACGGGACATCCGGGATCCAGACGCGCCTTCCGCAAACTTCCCACGGTCGCTTCGGCGGCGGAGATCCAAATGTTCTGGCTTCTGATTTTCATGACCATCGTCTTCTTGATCTGCTCCATCCCTCTGGTGGTGAGCATTAAAACGAGCTGATAAACGAGTGCACGCTCAGAAATACATGTTGCTGTTGCTGTTGTGGAACATTTTCTATTTCTGTCAAGTGGAAAAGTGAATGTAGAATAGTTTAAACAATCATTTAATCTATTCTACTTAGATTAACATTTTCACCTTTATAGCAATACAAATTAAATGCACGTGGCAGGTGAAAGAATAAAAGTACTAAAGATGTGCACTTAAGGACACAAAGTGAAGTTTGGTGCATAATTTTCTTAGTGTACACAATCAGGGTTTTACATTTTGTCAAGTGAAGATAAATATACTGTTTGTTTGTTTTTTTTAATTGCGATTTCGTCTAAGATTCCTTTTCACTTAAGCCAGTTAATTGATCAGGAATGAAAACTGTTTTTTATAACGTTTCGGTAATGTTTGTAGCATTACCAAATCTTTAGCTAATAGAGGTATAGTGGCTATATTAATAAAGATACATGCAAGTGTTTTCATTAAATTTTAATATAATAATATAATGAGCCACTTACTTACGGTCTCTCAAGTTCTACTCACGCTAGCTAGCTACTACGTTAGCTATGGACAAAGAACAGAACTTTACAGAAGACGGCTAACACAGTTTAGCATTTAGCAATCATAAGTCATATGAAAGATATAATGAAGCTAACTCTAAATACAAAACTATCACGTTAATAAGAATTACTTTGTAGAGATTTGAATCAGTACACTTGCTAAAAGCTTAATCGGAAGCAAATATTGTTTGTGTGGGTTTTCATGTCTAGCTACTAAAACCAAATATAAGTTTAAATGAATCGTATTTATTAATTTTTTTTGTTATATTAGTGTAACTGTAAATATCTTCAGAAGAAATTTTATACTTCTTATACACTGAGTTTTGGCGAATCAGTGAAGGTGATGAAGCAGCACACTATCCAGTCAGGAATTCAGCTAGCGTGTTGCTACTAATTCAGGGGTCTAAAGAGATTTGGAGCTAATGTTTATTACGGAAAGGTAAGCCATTTTCAGTTTTGTTTAATGACCATGGCTTTTTTCTGTATGTAGGTTCGTATCTTTGTCAATCAGCTCTACGGCCCTGCATATATCGCTGCAGGTGTGCAGCCAGACTACCGTAGCGATCTTCTCGCCATCCGGTTTGCGTCCTTCAACCCGATCCTGGACCCCTGGGTGTACATCCTGTGCAGGAAGAACCTGTTTAGCAAATGCTGCGAGTGGATCAAGCGGACCATGAACCTGAGCAGAGAAAGTCCTGCACGTAAATCAGGCTGGGTCCTGGGGCAGAACTCGCCTCCATCCCTTGTTCACAGCAATGCCACCAGTTACGCTTCGCTGCATGCAACATCATGCAAAAACACTGTGGGAAAACTGAGCACCATCAATGCAAAATCCTACGTCGACTTGAGCGTGAGGCAGGCCTGGGACCTGGACACGGCAATGGACGACTTTCATCCGTTCAGTATTCAGCAAAGCCCGGTTCTGGGCTCAGAAAGCGAAACAGCATCCGGGTATGAAATGATGACTGTAAAGACATCTGGACTTGTCCACCTCACGCCGGCGTCCTGCTCAAAAGTGCATGAACATAAAGCCGTGATCGTCACGTGTACCTTCAGCACACCGAGTTCCTGTCCGTCTGAGAAATTCTGAGAAAACATCACACACACTGATCTGAAGAGTGCAGAGAAATCTTCAGCATTTTAATTACCGGACTGTAATTTACAGTTGAGACAGAACCTATTATATGTACATTCAGGAAGATGGTGTTTTCCAGAACAGCAGGACGTATAAAGTTCATGGAGACTTGCAAGATGCTGAACGTACAGTATGACATTGATATGACAAGGAATCAACCTTGTGCTGATATTTTGTTGGAACAAACAAATCATGCGACCAAACCACAATCATTTCCTGTGTGAGTTTGTGACCTCAATGCCAAAACAATCACATGCAACAATGAGCATTTAAACTTTTCAAAATTTCTTAAACAACATTAGTCTTTAGTTCACATTAACAAGTGTCTTAATGCTGTATTTAAATACGTCTTTAAAAAAAAAAAAGTATCTGTATAAGTGATATAAAATCAGGACTTGAAAGATAAGATAAGCCACGCCCACAAATGAGAACTATAGCCCAGGCTACTTTAACAGCAGAGACACATTTATGGCTGAACAAGAAAATATCCTCAGAGGGACTAAGATCCCATTAACTAATTGAAATTAAGTGCAAACTGAATTACCTGCATAATCAATTAAAAAACTGTTAATTAAAAATTTTAGATTTACACACACACACCCACACACACATCGCTTCTCTCCTTATGAGTCTTACGGCATTAAAATTCAGATTTTTTGTTTAGAAATAAAGCTTTATTCATGGCATGATTCTAAACTTACAGAGAAAATGAATTTTGTAAATGCAGGGTAACTACTTCCTGTTTACATCCCGCCTTTCCTCACAGTCCATGTATATATTTATATATGAATCATACTGTTCTTAAAAATTGTTTCTATGTCAAATTTTTAAGAATTAAAGAAATGTCCAGAAGAATGTAACCGTTGAAGTTTTCCAGCCTCGATGAGAACACTGTGGTAAAGGTCTTAATGTTTTTATTTTCTGTCTTATTACGTCACTGTTCTGACTCACACGCAAACACGTTCTTATTGTGCACAATCTCTTATAAATGTGAATTCTGTGAATTAACATAATTTTTGTATATAAAACGATCTATTTATAGAGATCGAACAATTATTGCTGCTGGTAGACATTTCAGTGTCTGTCAGTGCTCTTTTTTATAATGTGAATGTTTAAAGCTTTAATTTATGGACGTGTTGTTATGTTGCAGTATAATGTTGGATTTGCATGACTTTAATGACTTGTAAAACTGTGAACACTGTATTCTTGGAAATAAAAATGCTTGGAATATTCTTTTAAAAGTCCTAAACTAGGAATTTCATTGAAATCTTAGTTTAATTCACAGGTTTTATTAAGGATTTCGGTGAACTGTTAGGTTTCCGGCCTTTAGAGGGCGGTAAAAACACAGGAATAGAACTGCACTGATGGACACGTAGCTCAGAAATGTTTATTTTTTACGTTTTTCACTAACTCAGCTGCCGCGACTTCGTCTTTCATCTGATCCAGAGACATAAATTAAAATGAAGTTAGCATTTTAAGATTAAATATAAGACATGACTAAGAATGGTAACATAACTGCTATATGGTACTGTGAAAGCACAAGAGTTTAGAAATTGATTCCTGTGGAAACCGATCTCCTAAAGAGGAAATGCATCGTAAAAATTTACATTTTTTGAGCAGTTCTTCTTCTTCTTCATCATCATCGTCGCTAAAATCAACTGAGGATGGTTGATTAGATGCTTAACATATCAATTTTTTCTCCATATTTATTTACCAGAATTGTGATCATAACCTTCATTTAATTATATAAATTGTTTTTGTTTTATATATTAAAATAAATATATAAGAAATTCTACTGTATTATTGAAACCTGTCTTAGCAGCCTTTCACCACCAGGTGTCAGTGTTGTGTGGCGTTATAAATATTGGCATTTTGTTTTTGTTTGTTTAAACGATCTTTCAAAAAGATTTGAAAAGGTTAATCGTAGTTAATGTTTATGTTCTGAGTTTAATCTTTTTTATTGGGATAGACTTGATTAATTTTCAGGCGGAAATAGTTGGCATTTAACATTCCTACATTAATTTATTTGATTATTTTGGTACAGAAGGTTAAACTTTATCCCACAATTACAGGGAGGAGTAAGAAAGGGTCTCTAATCTGTGTAAATATCGATCCTTTTCAAATTCCCTTAAATCTAGCAGATTCCTTCCATCTCTGCATTAAATCAGCTTACTAAAAACTTATTGCAGCTTCCACAGCTAGCATGATTTTGTTAATTCGAAGTAATATTAACTCTATTTCTTCACACAGTTTCCCTGTTGACCTCAAAACCGTGGATTATAAAAGACACGTCTCAGGCCTGTGTTTTGCAAAGTAAAAAATTCAAGCCATATTTTGAATGATTTTTGGCGGCGAGGAGGCGGCAGGATCCTGTGATGTGGTGTGGTCCATCACAGGAGCACAAAAACACAACCTCCTTCTCCACCTGCATCTGTTTCCAATAGCATACATCTATAGAACTATCAGAGGAGCCCCATGTAACATTAATTAACCTTAACCACACAGAGAGGTAACGAGAGGTAAAGAGCCCTGAGCCATGGCGGAGGTGGGCTCATTAGGAGCTGCCTGGCACATGGAAATGTTCTCTGCATTTTGGAGTACGCCACCGTTACGCCTTTTAGAACAGGAATGATAACTATTATACAGACAGACAAGCTCAAAGCTCTAAACAACCAGTAACTTTATCGGAAAAATCTGCTGCGTCGGTGCATTAAAGGAAAACTCCACCCTTAACGACTCGCATACTCATCTTTATGAATAACATGTGATCTCCAACAGCATCCATGATTTATTCTGTGATTGTTTACACTTCTTTCAAGACCATGTCACTCTGTTTTAACAGCTTCCTACACTACCCACAATACACCATGTTCCACTGCCTGCTGATAGCCAGGGGATACGTTGGGATTTAGATCTCGCTTCACCTCTATCGATGCAGCGGTGCTTTAGTCCTTCAGTCTGTGCAGATGGGAGAGCTTCCAGCATCCAAAGCTTCAACCTTCACCTTAACAACGTCGTCCTCTTATAGGTCGCTAACTAGCTGAGCCGAGACATTTAGCTGCATTGCATTCTGGGGATCCACCATTTGAGAATCCAACAAGTGTGAAAAGACACAGCAGAGGCATCTTGGTGTTTCTGGGATGTGCTCATAACCTTCCAGTATCAGTTGTCCAACATTTTAACCAGCTCATCTATCACATCCCGAATAAACACCACTGTAAGAGCACTAAAGCCAACAACCTGTGACATCAGCATGGAAAACAACCCCAACCACAGCCACTAAGTTCTCACAGAATCAACGAAACCACAAAAACCAACAACAGACTCATTAAACACACAACTTAACAACACCAAGACACCTCTTCATCTTTCAGATCCGTTTTATTCCTTTACACCACAGCGGCAGTGAATTCTCCATTCTGATTGGTCAGAAGGTGTTGATTCGTTTTCTGACAGCTGGTTTATATTTGTGCCCTCATTCTACAGTAGCAACAAATAACACAAACAAAACATTTGTGTAAACCTTGGAAAGTTTTCTATAATTCTATTCATATTGATGAATTTGGCAAACCACTGTTTATTAAGAACAAAACTCGTAAATGTAGCTAGAAATAGATCAAACGTGTGATTGTTGAAGTGCAAGAGGAAGAAAAAGACTTCAGCGTGATAACAGTGACTGTTCACAGCAGAAATAAGAGAAATAAAACAGAACCATCATTCACCTTACATAAAAACAGCTTTATTTCCATACAGGTTTGTACAAAAATAATAATAATAATAATAATAATAATAATAATAATAATAATAATATGCAAATACTGTGTAAAAACTAAGAAATGTCTACTATAACTACGGTTGTACATATTTCCTGGAGAGCAGCGTTTCTTTAAAGGGAGTAACATAGCAACAAGGCGGCAGGTCGGTGTGACTGATGCACGATAGTTTAACTCCATTAAAATTCCTTAAACACACTCTTCACATCTTTAAAAAGATTTCTCCTTTTATTTTTTGGGGGTTTTTTAGTTACTTTTCTTCCAAACCTTGCCGCTTTCAGGTAATGAACGAGTTGGAGATGAAGCAAATAAACACTAATATACATGTTAATAAATATATATTTTTTATATATATAAAGGGTCAAACACATCCTTTTACACAAGAATGAATAAATAAATAAGTTAGATGCAAAAATAAATATTTGACCTATGAAGCATACAGTAAATGCTAAGAGATGCACAGCATCCATGTTGTAGCACAGCGATAAAACGCATTGCAGTCGTTAGCAACATTATGGACAGGTGTAACAGGTAGAAACGCTAATCCTGGTGCTATGGCACTGCTGGTGTTACGTCGCTGACAGGATCGCCATCAGTTCAGCTGTCAGGCGTCACAATTCAGCCTTTTTCTACTTTTCCTAAATGTCAACAATCGTCCATGTCCGCTGTCTTACTTTTGCACTGCAGCTATGAGGCTAAAGTAGCTGAATACTAGCTAAACTGCTAACTGTTCATGTGGAAAATACTTGAGCAGTTGTACGTCGTTGTTGTACTTAATGACTCTGTAGTGAAAATCAGTACTTTACTCAAGTACTGAAGGAATGTCGAACAAAAAAAGACGCAATTTTTCCCTTTTTTTTTCTTAGTAAGAATGTCTTTAACATCCACCATTAAATCTAAAGATACACATTGAGTTAACTTTAAATTTATGACATTAGCTAGTTATATTTTATGAATTAGCTTGTTTAAGTAACTAGATAGACAGTTCAGTTTTGTAAATTTACATGCTAAACTTGCTAGCTAGCTAGTTCAGTTTTGTTTTCATTGCAGATGTGGTTTAACATTCTTTCAAACAGCATCAGTAACCTCAGCTAACAGGAAAGCCAGAGTCTTTGTTTGTCTAGCTTTACGTTAGAACAATATTTACCTGAAGACAAACTGCATAGCGAACTAGCTAGTGTGACTTAATTAATGCATAAACATGAACAAAACCTCACCATTACAGAGGCAGCCATCTTGGACAACGAGGAGCCAACGAGGAGCACTGCTTTCCATTGTTTTGGTATTAGACTAATCTACCTCCTAGGCACCTCCTAATCCTCCTAGACCCTTAATATTGATGGTTATATAGTTCCACTTTGCATCTTAAATCTTAATAAAAAATTGTGTAGCATATCAGTTTTTAAAGATTTTTTTTATTATCTTGCTATTTACTAAACATTAGCCTCGTAGCTTGAGTGTAAAACTAAATACATAAAAACGCTGGACTTGATTGTGTGAAAGTTTAAAAAGTTTTTATAGACCTTTTCATCAGTTCCTTTAACAGTCCAAAGCTTTGTGTAGAAATGGTTTAATTCTGTATTTTACGTTTATAAAACCATGTATAATAATAATAATATTTATAATAATAATAACTTTTCTGAATTTAAGCAGTGTGTTATATGTTAACCTGAATGTCAGAAATTACACTCCGTTTTTGCACAAACAATAGAAAATGGTTTCATCTGTTATCTGGACTTATACACACTCAAAGCTGTGACATCCTTCAGAAACAAACGGACAAATGGATCGTTCCGTGTTATTATAGTCCTCCAAAGTTTCTTGCCAAGTTTCTCACAACTTGTTCGTGAGCAATCCATCAGCGTCCGTTGTGGCTCCGTCGTCTACCTTCGACAGAACTTCTCCGTGCCGTGCTCCAACCTCGGGCGAGTCCGGCATCACACTGGGCCTTTTCACACTGGTTTTGGGAATATAAAAGGCTGAATGCACGTCACAGAAGCCTTGATGACTCCTTCCACTGGAATCGCTTTCATCCCAGAATGCCTCCATGCCTCCGGCTCCATGTTGCCTCTCTTTTTTCGAGGGGGATTGATTTATTTCCTCTTCCTCTGTTACCAGCTTAGCCCACACACTTGCAGTCCAAGGCGGAGACATTCTCGATGGTCCTCCATGTTGTGGACGTGTCCATGAAGGAGACGGACTTGTATGCTGTGGGTCGGCAGCAGGGTCTGGCGCTGACCTTACGTGCTGTTCGTTTGGGAAGGCTGCCGTTGGTCAGCAGAGCCCGCAGCGCAGCGTCATAGTTCCCCCGTGCACTCTGGCACAAACCCACGCAGAACTTAAAGAGCACGATCTCATCCGAGTCGTAACCCATGCCCAGGTCCCTCACTCGCATCTCACGCCTCTCCAGGTGGCAGTCACGACTGCTCTGGCCTCGTCCCTCATCCTCGTCCTTCTCCTTCTCTTTCTTCTTCTTCTTCTTTTTCTTGCGTGAGCCCTTAGACTGAGCATCAGAGGCATCTGAGGAACGTGGAGAGCGTTCCCACCGAGCTGGCTGTTCCTCCTCAACTAGAACCGAGGGTTCTAGTAGAAAAAATAAGAGAGAACATCACCTACTAGATCTAATCACTAAAATCAAGTCAAATTTTAAGATAATCTTGGTTAAAAAAAAAGCAAGATCATTTTCAGTCACCAAAACCCAAACTTACCAAAAATGTTATGCCAAGGAGAATGACCATCTCCATTTCCCATCTCCTCCTCTTCCTCGGGTAGAGCGTCAAATGGCTGCTCATCCAGCGTAGCGGTAACTAAACCCACTGCATCCACTGGGTCTTCGCTAAACCCGGGCCTGTCTCCTACAACCAGCGGCAGCAGGGATACAAGCACCCATACAACCATCTGCATAAAAAGAAGTTCAGAAGTTCACGCATTCAGAAGTTCAGAAGCAGATCGACCGATTATCTCGATGTCAATGAAAGTACCTTCCAGTTTCTTCTTTGAAACGTGGCATCTGTGGCTGCGGATAACATTGCGAACAGTCCTCGCTTGGCTCGACCTCTCCTCCACCTTCTCCCACCTGCACACAGACAACAAGAACATCATGTCACCCTTTTCTGTCTCAAAGCCAATTTTAATCTAAACTTAGAGAGGAGCATGCGGGCGATGCATACACCTCCACGCACCCGTGCATCAACATTTAGGAGCAACGGCGTCCTGTTAATCAAGAGTACACAATGCCTATGGAAAGCGTGCTTGTAATCATGGAGACCGTGACCTCGTGTTGACATGCGGGTGCAACAAAGCTACAGTGTCTTGTAAATAAACAGCTTTAAGGGAAGAACTGAGAAGATCTTGAAGTTTTGATGAGATTAGCTCTGTGTTAAAAGGAGGCACACTGGGGGATTCTGGGTCTCCCAAAACCACACAGATGCAGCACAGTTGATAAGGTTTCCCAGCAATGCAGATGTTTACTGACTCACCGCAGCGTGTGAGTCACTGAGCCTCGTACTGAAGGCCTCTGATTTATATCAGGGTTGAAACGAGGCCGGCGAAGACCGGGCTATTATTTACACGCCGAAGATGACAAATGGGTAAATTAGCAGAGCGTGTCGGAGAACGACGGGATGATTTCTGACCTGAACACTTTCCATTTTAAGGAGGAGCAGAGACAAGAAAAACGAAAAATGACCACCTGGGTGTGGAGCCATCATGTAAGTCACATCGCACAAAAATGGGCAAAGAGTTCATGCTCTATTAATAATAATAATAATAATAATAATAATAAT
>JAOTRN010000022.1:944272-958876 GCA_028566695.1 Bagroides melapterus | reverse complement strand
AAAAAGTAGAAATCAGAACGTTTTCAAATGCATTTTAAATCCATTTGTAAGGGCCGATAGATTATGTACAATAACGCTGAGATATTTATTTATTGTGTGTTTGGTGAATTATGTACTCGCGCCGTCACTACTGACTGTGGCAGTAATGAAACCTGGTGAAACCCAAAACTTTTCTAACAGACCAAGACGGCTGACGAGCAGGACCGTGACGACCTCATGGGAACGTGAGTCTCGTGGTCCTGCATTTATTATCGCAGACCTACTGTTTATCACTATATGCTAGCTGATCGTTTAAATGAGCTATCTGACCCTTGCGGTCATTAACATCCAAGTTAACGACTGTGAGTCTTTAGATAAATCTCTAAAATGGGTTAGTGTGATGAAAAGCGAGGAATGTTCCCTGGTTACATGGTGTACAGTCTTTGCTCCAGAAATTAGCGCTGCTACATCAGACGATGAAAAACAGCAGCAACTGCTCCAGGGCCTGACTGTGACTAAATACAAATTTACAAACCTGATGGATTTTTCTGATGTTGAAATACGTTGATGAGAAACATTCATTTGTGCTAGCTCAGAGGTGAAGGTTCCATGTGAGGAGCTGAAAGGTTCCCAGGAGCCACAGACAGGCCTCGGAGCAGCTCCTGTAATCCTTTACACTTGTCCCCGCACTTGTAAATCACAGTAAATGATGTCAAGTAAATTGAATTGTCTGTACACGATTGCCACCGTGATGACAGATCCTCAAATTAGCGAGTTGCATCATGCGCTTTCAAGGCATTCAGAGTCCATGTCATTGAGAAATAACAGGTCGAGTTGGAGGAGGAAAGAAATGTCCACAGTCGTACTGTCATCTAGCGCTTTGTAATTTAAAAGGAACATCACTACTTAGTCGTCTAACGTGTCATCGAGTCTACAAACACGTCTCAGGATATTGTTCTGAAGGGAAAATATTCAGAAATGTTTTCTAAACCTGAGCTTTGATTTCATTTATAACTTACACATACTTAAAAAAAAACTCAGTTGGTTTGTAATGGATAAAACTTTAACGGACCAATTACAGAACCCTGAAGTATGATCATAATAAAATCTGCCTAAAATTCCTTGTCTAATTTAAGGAATATTTCAAGTCTGATTTAAATGAAGGTCACAGAGCTGTGGTGCGAAAACTTTAGTTAACGAGCCTTTAATAGTCTTAATAAAAAAATAAAAAGATTTCTGCAATATCTTTCAATTGTTTCTTTGAGATAGAGACGTGGTAACAGCATTGAAACCTTTAGCATACTAATTAAGAATAATCTACAAATGTTTTTGTGCAATATTTTAATAATTTTATATCAGTTTATTTCTTAAATATTGTTTTAGATTTTTTTATTTATCATTTTTTATTTTAATAAGTCTTTAATACCTGCACTGTACCTTTCTGTGAGCTCACTGTGGGATCTTCTCGGATTCAGACCTTTATCAGGTCGTGGATTTCACAGCCATGTTGTAGAGTCTGACGTTTTACTTTCCCAAGATTCAGAACACTTTTATTCGAGACAAATGATTTATCTCTCTCAAACAGTAACGAACATAACGCACGTGTCTCTGGTATGCTGCAGCGTTAAAGCTTTATACGGCAAGCCGTAAACACACCTGTTTTAAATATCACCTGGGGAACCGAGTGTGCACTATAAGTAGGTTGGCTTCTGTACGTCTAATTATATATCTAATGTTGGTGATGATGTGAAAGTTTGCTAACAGAACACACACCTAGCGAGGTATTTCTCCCGCCAGGCTCTCAAACAGCACTCGCTCTGTACGCTCTTTTCAGTGCACAACACCAAGACCGGCGCACAAAGCCGTGGGTAAACAAGGCTTCGCTTGCGTTCCTCTCAACAAGAAAAAACGTCATGACAAATGCAGGGA
The DNA here is from genome assembly GCA_028566695.1 of Bagroides melapterus. Taxonomy (NCBI): domain Eukaryota; kingdom Metazoa; phylum Chordata; class Actinopteri; order Siluriformes; family Bagridae; genus Bagroides; species Bagroides melapterus. Next base: position 956,968 of record JAOTRN010000022.1, on the reverse strand, counting down.
GGTTCCCCAGAGCACTATTAATAGACCAGACCAACAATGCACGCATGTGAACGTGAATCACGTTCTCGTGACACGTTCTGAAGCCGTCACGATAAAACTGCAAGCGTTTACAGATTTCCGCTTCTTCCAGGAATTGAGCGAGGTGTACGAGGTGTACCTTCGCCGTGTAAAGATTTCTTAAAGGGTTCTTTCAGAAGAATCTGCACCTACCATCACTTCCTGGAGATTTTCACTCTCAGAGACAGACACAGGCAGCGCAAAGAGGAAGACTATTTTGTGAGGAAAGTTTCGTCACAATTGTTGTGACGTGTTGTGACTAGCGAGTAGGGATTAGGGTAAGATTAAGAATTGCAAGAAGTGAAATATGACTTCTTGTTAGTACTAAAGCAGAACCCTGCATGAGCCAATAACAAGACACCTGGCTTTAAAAAAAAGCTGCATGTCAGATTGAGTGATGAACATGAGCTCGCATTATAGAACAGAAGCTGCTAAGCATTAGAACAACAGTCTCAAGCACCAACAACACATACTTACAAGGTCCTGCAGGTTTCTTTCTGAAGACTCTGCCTACCCTCATGTTTCTGTTCAGATCAGTAATGAGGAAAAAAACATTTGTCCTCCATCCATCCCACTGTGATTTAGAGAAAACTTTTCATTGATGCAAGCTGTCTTTACTTACTGTCCAAACACACAATATACATAACTAGAGCTTTCCAGAACGTTCCATATCAGTGGTAGAGCGTGCTGTTGTTCTTCAGATTCTACAATGAATTCTTGACTCTGATTGGTCAGGTGTTGTTTTATTTTGTGACAGCCATCAATGGATTTTTTTAAAGTTCATGTGAAATCTTCTGTAACAATATGTTTATGTATGGAAGGAGTCTCCAATGTCAGCACTTAGTAACAGTCCTGAGGTAAATCACGGACGAGTTTACGCTTCAAGAGAAGCGAGAACAAGATTAAGTTCTACTCTTCAGGATATGCTGTGATTAGAAACCAATCATCTTTGGGATAATACGAGTAACTCTGCTTCATCACACCATCCTGTTGTTGATTATTTTTCTATTACAGAATGTCCCTGTGTGTTTTATCCCTTATTTATTGAACACTTCTCTCTTGATGGGTCTTCAGAACATCTCTTTCTCTCCAGTATCAGAAAATCCGCAAACATCCTTTTGTACTGATGGGCGGAGTAGAGAGAGGACCGAGAATGAGCTACAGTCTGTAACTTCACACCTACATCATAACCTACACAGGAAGCCTATGTAATCAAATGGCTCAGGAGCGTAGAAAGCAGGGAATGTAGTGTAGACGTCTTCAATCGCTCATTTTCTACAACTTTACTTAATAAAAAAAAGGGATTTGTTCCTTAATATTAAAACTCCAGATGACTAAATCCAGGCACAGCACCAGGATTCATCCAGAATGTCATCCACGTTTCCAGTAAACTGCCAGTCATCAGTAAATAAGAATGAAAAAAAGAAATCAGTCATTTCTGGTCAAACACTTTAGCAATTGTGTCTCCAGATTCCCAGAACTAGCAGAGGGAAAGGTATTCACAAGGGGAGGTAAAAAGGCGTGGCTGCAACGTTAATGGTTGTAGAGTTAAGAATAAGATCGGCTCCAATCACGCCCCTTGGATTTCCTTGTTTAATGCGTCATCTTGAGATTATAGAATTAACTTTAGAAAGCGAGTTTTCATCAAGCAAACTGACCTGAAACGAGTTCTCACAGTGGTTAAAGGAAATAGTTTCCAAAACGTGGGTTTATTAAGCTGCAACAAGTTTCAATCCTGTGTATTTATATTAGTTACTCTAAGTGTCCATTACACTACCTGCTGGTTCTTAGCAGGAGGCAAAAGCATGTATATCCAGATGTGAAGGACAGAACGGAAGAGGTCTCTGTGTTTCTTTAGAACTGCTCAGTTCCTTTCTCTAGGGGTTCTGACAAACCTGCCATTCAAGTCTATTCATTCCTGTTTTGTTTGCTTTAATAGCTCTCAACATTATAAGCACGGGTCAAAATACCAAATCCATGGTCAAGGCTTGGCTCCAATAGTGAGGAAGTGGATCACTGGAGCTTTGGGGAAATTTGAAAGAAACTGCTGAGTGGTATTATAACAGACTTGGTTCTGGAAACTGTGCAAATTTGGGAGTGCAGACAATATCCTCAACTAAATGACATGGAGCCATGGAACTATAAAAAGTGGGAAGAATTTGACAGAATGGTTAAACCCCATACCAGACACTCCTGAACAGAACACATGGATTAAAAAAAGCGATGAAAATTGATCAAAGATCCCTTGAGGTCTAGACAATTCATCCACTTTCAGTAAGAGTTTTATCCTGGTCAGGTGGTGATGGATCCAGAGTATGTTCCAGGACCAAGAAAGAAATATCCCCTGGACCTATCAATCGCAGGGTATCATAGTCAAACATATACACCCACCTAGGAGAAATTTAACACAGCCGATGGACTTTCCATCATGTTTTTGAGACACAAAAGGAAGCCAGAAAACCCAGAGGAAACACACAGGCATATGGACACAATTCAAAAATACACACATATAGTAAACAGATAGTATCTCAAATCAAACCAGATACCCTGGATCTGAGGCAGCATACCTCCCGGGACCAATGTTTTCCAACCCAGTCCTTAGGGAAACCCCAGACAGACCACATTTTTGGTCTTATCCAGATCTTAACACACCTGAACCGAATATTTAGCTGCTTGATTGCTTGGTTCTGGCAAAAATGTGGACCATCTGGCAGTTTCCTGATGGCTGAATTGGGAAATGTAGTTTAGACTACGGCAAGGCGATTAGAAAATTTGTGGTGCTGCTTGTTTGGGTGCTTGCTAGATGGTGGACATATTCAAGTCTGTACATCCTTTTCAATTGATGCTTTTGGTTCCAGTTCAAACATCTGGCCAATTTCAGCAAGTGGATACCTCATGTAATTTTCAAGAGAAGAACAAACAGTCGCAAAAACCCTACAAGTCGCAACATGTCACTTAAACACGCTTTAAATGTTTGACATAAAGTACACTGTGAATGTCGTTGTGGGTTACTGTGTGTTTGAAATGATTTCGAGAGGAGGATATACGTTTATGTTTATAGGGAGGTGAGGTTTCAAGCTTTGGTCCACGAGGAGTTTTTTCATAACAAGCAGGGGAGTGGGTGGTGTGGACGTCTGTCAACGCAAATAAAAACATCAGCACATGATGGGAATAACTGCACTGTCGTGGCTCAGGGTTGCATCAGTGGAGTGTAGCATCTATAAGACATGAGAGAATGGATATGAGAATCTCAGGAGGTTTGGGTCAGCTCTGTAAAGTCACTTTGGCAAATCTGCCAGAATAACACGAGACGGAGTCCTGATGCCAGAAAGAGAAATACAATATCACTGGCATTTTTAATAACAGGATGGACAACAAAGTCTGGCCTTTTAAAGGGATTTGGAGTCAGATGCTCTAACACATCTGCTCAAGTGCCTGTATGAGCCGAGTACCGGTTGATGTTAAGGGTCTTCTGGGGCCACTCCAATGAAACGAGATCCTCACAAAACCTAAATGGCAAAGAGAAAAAAATTCCACTTTCACACAGACTCAGTGCTGGTAGAGTCAGAGAAATTAACTTCCAGGTCCTGCTCAGTGGGATTCTGCTGTTTAAGACTTCACTCTGAATCCGATTTGTACTCTAGGGATTAAATATAGCATTTTAATTACATGGTGTTCACGGCCAAACAGATTTTCCATATGGGGTGGACTGAGAATTGAGAGAATTATTAAAAATCCCAAATAATGGTGTAACATTCTCACTAGGGAGAATTCCAGCACTGCTCTGGTTAACGCTCTGCCTCCAGCTCACATCAGTGGAGGATTAGTCTGCAGCGGGTCTCTTTCCTATGAACTGATTGGCAGATTTACTACAGTTCATGGTTCTCTACCAACATGTTGAGGTGCTTTTTACAGGTCAAAGGTCGCACAGGTTGTCCCAATACACAATGATATTTTAAAATGAAGGGGAAAAAGTAAGCTTCTTCAAATCAAACATGAAGCAAGAAAAGCTGAAAGATCTTTAAAAATAAATGAGCAAATGGTTGCATGCCACAGCATAACAAAACAAAAGTGTTTCCTTGGGTTAGGGTTAGAATTTGTCACCTGTTTGTAGATAGCTGATGTGCATCTTTGGTGCTACGTACGTGCAAAAAGAACTAAAATACACTTTGTTTTCCATTTTCACTTTTTATTTCTTCTTTATGTTACTTGACAGCAGACAGTCCTAGCCTATCTGAGAGGTGAAAGTCGGTGTTGGACATCATCATCATGCATGTTCTGGATGACTCGATGATCTGGCAGTTGTTTTACAGGTTTCTGAATAATCTGATGGATCACTTTTCATCCTGATGTAGCTGCTCTGATGATTTGTTCAGAAAAACAACCGAAATCCACGGCCATACAGTAATGATGAAGGAGTCCACACTTCAGAAGAACGCTGACAGAGATGGGGACACACTCGGAAGCACTTAATAATACTACATTACTGCATACACGTCTTTGGCATGAGATTCAGATACTCTGTATCCAGTATTATACAATTCTCCAAACATAATAAATATGATATGCTTAGCCTAGTTTGACCAGTCCACTTACTCTGGACAAATTTACTTCTTTCTGGGAATTTATTGTGTGTGTGTGTGTGTGTGTGTGTGTGTGTGTAATAACATCAAAAATAGGACTGATAGATCACAAGGTCAAACTTGGCTAAGATATATACACTTTCCAAACCTTAAAAATGGCCAACACATTTATTATGCCTTTGAAGACAATTTTATATATTTATATATAATAATGAAAAAATAATATTTTGTTAACTGTTGATGCTGCGGTTTGTTCAGAGGCAAACTGCACTGGTTTACCATTCTCTGTTCATTTCCAGTCATATATCCCACTAGCTGAGATGAAGCTCACATGAGCTGCTGACTTCTGAAGATTTCAGATTATTTTTGTCCTCGCAGTGGATCAGTGATTACAGTTCCGACTAAATTGAAAACATCTGATTGCCTGTAAAGTCCTATGAATTCTAGCAGGTTTCAGAGTGGACAAATCAACCAGTTGATTAGCTAGTTCACCGCAAAAGTAAAAGCTCCAGCGTGCTGCCCAGTTTACACTGGAAACCCAAGTGACGAGGCTAAAAATTGGCAGCTAACGTAACGTCATAACATAAGGTCAACAGGTCAGCTAGCTAAGTGCTTTAACGCAGACAAACGAGCATGTGAGCATGTAGCAACTTCAACAAAAATTATAAAAGAGCAGGGTGACCGGGCCGAGGATTTGTCCACTTCTGTATTAGTGTGTGCGCTTCTGAATTTAGCTCTTCTATAAACCTTTTGTTTTGGTTGATGTTATCTCGGGGAGCTCGTCATATGTTTGGCTTGTATGCTGCGAATCTCTGTAAAGCTGCATTGTGATAATATCTACTGTGCAAAACAAAATAAACCCAAATAAAAGAAATGACGTACTCCAAAAAAAAAAAACGGCGAGGTTCCTTTTCCCCTGACTAAGATTCAGAATGTTGCGACCGTTTTCCAAAAGCATGCAGCTTATGGAATTACAAACAACTGCTGTGACGAATCTCAATAGAAAGTTTTAGAAATACAGACGACAACGCTTCGAAAAAGTACAAAGGCAACACTTTTTGGAAAATAACCGTCAACCTGGCAAAGCAGATCATGTTATCAAAAAAGTAAAAACACTCGTATTTTCAGGCATTTTGATTTCCAGATTTTCGGAACTTTCAGCAGGAAACAGAGGCACGACACAAACAGCATGGCAGCTTGGAGAAACAATGAATTAGAGGAATTGTTCAGCTGCAGTCTTAGGTGATTTGTTGAGTGAGAGCGAGAGTATACAATGTCATTAAACAGGAAAAAAAAAAATCAAATAATTAAAATAAGAATTAATTAATAAAACACCAAGCCTCCCATTAAACAGAGTATTAAAACATTAAAAATCCTCTCCAATTAAAGAGACCTTAAGTCACTTAATAAATAATAAAAAAAAAATATGAATAGGCAACCGTTCTTAAAAATACACTTTGTGTCACTAGACGAAGGCTGACCTGTGACCCTCGTGTTATGATAATGGTGCAGAGCGGACGGAGAAACAAAGACGTGATGATAAAACACTAAGAACCATTGGAATCAACACAGTGAATACATTCATGTTGTAGAGGAGAACCTTCTCCTCCAAAGAGGTACGTTTGGCACAATCAGTCTAGTTCTTGCGTCAAGCGCACTTTCTGTTCGTCACCTCTCAGGTCTTTGATTACGCGTGTCTCGAATCGAACTCGACGATCAATGTGGAACAGAGGAAAAGCTGGTCTCTCCAGATGTTCAGGACGGAATCCAGGTGGGAGGAAGCTTCTCGGTCAGAAGGCACATATGCATGTTTTCGTTATAGCGCCACGCCCCCTTTTCTCCTCAGCATCCTCGATTTCTTGCTCTGTGGTAGAAGCATCCACGCCGGTACGATCAGATCCCCTTTGTCAAGTCTGTGATGACCTTGGCCTTCACCAGCTTCTGGAGAAACTCCTTCTCCTTGGAGATATTGTGAGTCCATGACTATAGGACAAACAGAGAAAGAGTGTGTTCATATTTCTTTAAGATATTTAGTTAATTCCCAGTTTGTGACAGTCAAGACACACAAGATTTATTTCTCAGGTTTATCCACAAATATGTTCCTGCTGCTTGCTAACATTCTGTTCTTTTATATTAATAAAACATATTCAGCCACAAAAGACAGCTTAGGGTCAGGTGATGTGAGTGAATCTAAAACTGGTGCCAATCCTCGACAGTGTTTACCATGGTTTAAGGAGTACTGGAGTGTTAGACTCAATCAAGGCTAAACCGTACTGAAATAGGCAGTGAACACAACTGTGTGATTATTGGAAAATTTTTTTTAAAACAAAATAACATTAAAAGCCCAGCCCTGATGCAGTTTGAAATCTGGCTCTTCTCAGGTCACGGCTTCTCCACACCAATCCCTGGACAGTAGACCACCCGAACATTAGCATGTCTGCCACAAATAATTTTCTTCCTGCAGATATTTCGGCCAAGATTCAACTACATTGAAAGGAATTTGTGATTCTTGTTAAAAACCCAGATCCTCAGCTGGGTCTGAGCCCCTGAAACCCACTGCGGTGAATCTCAAGGCTACACTCACAGCTGAAACCAGAGCCTCAGATTCCTGTTAGGGGCCCGGACGTCGTGTGGGAACGTCCTGGTTTCACAAGGAATCATGCTGATCGGTCAAGCCTCTCGTCTGGGTTCCTGGATCTATAGCATCGGTAACACTGTGTCCACAGCAAAATGAGCAAATCCAAAAGCAAGGTTTCAGAATGGAATGAATGCTGTGGTTCATGTCTCCTCAGGATCTTATGGCTCAGAGGTGAAAACACCAAGGAGGCAGAAATTATCCAACTTTCTTATGTGTCTATAGACAGAGAAGCAAATTCTTTTTTGCTAGAGGGGAGAGATGTAGAGTGTTCAGGGGTAACTGCCCTCGCAATGACTCACTTGATAAACAAGATGTACTTAAACAGCTCAGGATCCTAACAAATGTCACAAAAATTGCAAGGAAGCTTTCTGTTATTGTCAGGTTACTCACCCAGTGTTTGGTTTGACAGTAAAAAGTCAATTGTGGACCAAATCTGACTCACAGCTTGCATAATATAACTACTGACCAATCTGTACATTCAATTAGACAAGCTAGATCAGACAAGCAAATATATTAATATTTTTCTTTGCAATTGTAACAATGAATAAAACATGTCAATGATGTTCTGGACATCGGCTGGGTGTTGGAGGTGTGAGATGATGTGTTAAGTGCATTAACATCCAAATGTGACATTTTAAGAATGCTATATATACAGCCAAGTAAAATGACAAAAAGAACTTTTATGATGTGTACAAAACACACGCTATCTTAATCAGGGCTGGGCTGAAAAAAACAACAAGGCAAAGACGAGACGAGAAAAGAAGCTAGTTTTCGTCAGCGGATTATACTGTTGCTACACGCTTCCATTTATTGCACAGTTAAACAAGAGGTCAGATAAAGGTCTGCACTTCAAAAACAAGTGTGACCCACCTGTTCAAATATTCCATGGAAATTAAACAGACACACTGAGACTCACTATTCACGATGCTGAAACCTGGGGAAAAAAAAACAAGTCGTACCTCTTTAATGGCAGACATTTTGACTGTCTCGTAATAGTGCAAGGGTGCATGAGGGGTGTTCATGTCGTAGCCAAATCCAGCAACAGCAACCTCATCGCAGTTATGCAGGGCCATTGTTATAGCAACAGTACCAAGTGTTGGGATGTTCTGTGAAAACAAGTGTGATGTTTAGCCTTTTAATAGTCAACAACAGATCTACAAATATCTTTCTAGTAAGTATGCTGATGATGGTCAGCAATGGTGTGGTCTCAGATCACCAAGAGTCAAATAGCTTTTCTACACTTGAAACAATTAAACGCACTTCTTGGCCATGCTGTGTGGCTAAAATGGTCAGACTCTTTGGCAAAAGCTAGAAGCCTTGCTGGCAGCAGTAAACAACCCACTGGGTTTGATTGAAATTAAGTCTGTAGTTCTTGCACAAATCACTTGCCTAAGGTAGAAACTACAGTTTACAGGGTCTATACAGGGGGTTTGAGCAATAACCTGCAGCAGTGTACTCAGAGTTCCTACACAAAATGTTTAAAGGTAGCCAGAATTGAGCAAATCACTTAGAAAAGTGATGATTAGCAACAAAACATGAGGCACTGGGTAAAGTTTGCAGTATACTGGTTTGAGCTGATCAGCGCCTGTGGTTGATTACTACCCTTCCCCTTTCTCCTGACATGAGCTGGCTGGCTAGCCGGGTGCATGTAAGGGAACCTGGCTTTGTTCACGCCAGCAACTGTTAACTCATCTTGAGTTGCACCCCCTGCCCATGACACACCAATTTTCAGAAGGCAGACCTCCGCTTCCTCGTCTCCCAGGGGTGGGTAACCATTCAAAATCATTAGCTTGCAACAGCCTGGGGTACGATTTGCACAGGCCCACACATACACACACACAAATCAGGAGTAAGACTTGGGCAGCATGCCCACCCCCAGCAGGTGAGTGTTAGGAGGACTCTGAGAGGGGGAAGGATGTGTCTATGTGTGTCCTGCGTTGATCAGTACCGTATGGGACAGCTTCCCTCCTACCCACACACCCTCAGGGGCCTGGTGGGGCAGCTCCACATGCTCTGCACATGTTTCTGCAGTTCAAAGAGGGCGCTGATCTTCTTGAGATGGTCAACTTCAATACGTTCCAATCCTGTCTTTGGGAATTTCAGAAAACTTAACGGCTGACAGCTTTATCAAGCAGACCGTAGTCTGTTTCAAGAAACAAACCAGGTAAGGTTTTGTGAATAGAAGCTCACGGAAGTCCCATGTCCATTATTGGTGTGTCCATTATTGAGTTCCTAGTGGAGCAATTCTTTTATAAACCCTTGTCTTGAGGCATGTAAAACACACTTCTTTTATGACTGCCCAGTGAGGCTGCTACCCCTGGACCGCCCCTGAAGACTATGTACTATATGTGAGCAATGCATGTGTTTACTTATTGTTGAAGTTTTTGGAAGGCAGCCAAAAAGAAGAGTAATGGCAGAGATCACAACCAGATGAAACACAATAGAAGGCATTTCCTAAATACCCACTGTGTGCGGAATGGTAGAGAAAGTTAAATAATATATATATATAAAATGAAAAATCTCTACATTTAAAGGTCTGTTTTATCAAGATGCGTTCATTAAAGTGGTCAGCAGTACACAGGTCGGCCTTTCAATAAAATTAAGTGTTGTCTAGATTTGTTTTAACCTTAAATAAAAAGTTCTTGAAGTACAAAGGCACTGAATGACCTGGCCTGCTTTGGAGACAGTTTTTGGGTTTTAGTTGTTCCTATCTGGAGGATTAGCCATGCTGTGTTTGACCTATGGTCACCTCTGAGGTAATTACAATCCATTTGAGGAAACATGCGCCCAGGGCTTCCTGTGACCCCCATTTCCATAAAATTGGCTTTAAGGGGCATGCTGCCATTTTGGTTCAAAAAGTACGAACCCACCCAACTGGACCCTCAACAGCGCTACCAGTTCCAGGAAGGTCAAGTTCTCCTCCAAAAGTAGGAGTCAACATATTTAAAGTAAGGAATCAATATATTTTTTTAATGGTGTCACTTTCAAATATGTGAAAAAGGAGTAAAAAAGAAATCTTGATAATCTTCATTATAACACATTTATAAACATTTTTCTTAGCTCTGAATACAATCACATTGACACTTACCCCTTTACCCATGAGGCCATTGTTCAGCGGCAGGCCAATGAACTGGAAGGCAGCTTCTTGGATGAAGTAAGGGTTGAGAATTCTCATCTCAGAGGGTTCCCTGGGCACATTATGAGCCACAGACTTCCAAAAGCCCTCAGTACCTTGCTGAAAAGCCAGACAGAAGGACACCATATTTAGACAGGTTTCTATTAAGACTGACGCAAGTGCTGAATATAAAATGAGCCAAATTAACATGTTTTTCAACACCTTTTTCTAGATGGTCATTATTGACATTAGAATTCTTTCATAAAAGGTTCAATACGTGAAATTTTCTTCCATAAACATGAGAGAACATGTCAAACATGCCATCACTGCATACTGATGGTGCACAAGGACATGACTGGAGGCCGATCACAGGGACGGATTTCATTAAATGTGAGGTAGTACATCCATGTTGGACAGGCCCACAGGAAATAGACGAATGAGATCCTGACCTCCACGGGTGTTCGAGGATCTGCAGCAGCCCCCAGGTTGATACCAATTACTCAGGAGACTGGCCAAGTGGTGCAGCTGAGCAATTATTCAATCGGCAGCCTCACATTGAGATCATCAAGCGTTAGTGCTCCTAACACTTGGGCTCGGCAGAGCTGAAACAGGGCTGTTGGCTGAGTGCCAGCTGGGTCATCCGATTTAATGGGAGTCACCTGTTCAAATAAGGAGACACTGCCTTTGATATTGTCAAATAATGGGAGCAGCCATTGAGCTTGGCGAATGGCTTTGAACAAAAAACGCCGCCCCAGTGCAAGCCACAGCAAGAACAAATCATCTCTCCTGTCAACGAGGGGGGTTTGGCTTAACAAGCGGCACAACACAAAGTCTGCGGAATGCTGCAACGTCAAACAGGTGTATGAGCATGTGTAGAGAAGGAAAAAACCCACCTTGCATAATATATGGCAAAAGCAGATCATGTTTAACACTGCCTAGCCAAGTACAGCTATCAAGGCAAGTATGTAGGCTGTTGTTTTGGGTTAGATTCTCTCCGGCTATCCGGGATCTTCCTAAAAAACTGTGACGACTCACAATCCCTGCATAATAGCGAACATATAGGCCTTGCAACGGTATATGAAACCTGACCCCAGAGGTGTTTGGTATGAAGTGAGAAATGGGTTGTCTGAAGATGGATAACACAGGATGTCACAGACTGATTCCTTTACAATCACTCAGGCATGACAGCATTCCTCTGGGAGCTCCTTATACATTCCTTCTCAAGGAATAGAAATGCAACAGAATCTTCCGGGGATTGTGGATAGTAATATGTAGTATGCAATACATAAACCATTTTATTACGCAATTTTTTTTTAAAAAACATGATGTTTCACATTATTTCAAATAGGCAGGTACGCATGGTCTGTTCAGCTGATGGTTCCACTGCTTAAGCCACAAACCATAACACACTTCTGAATCAACAATGCAACAAAACAACCTTTTTACAACTGCACAGAAGCCAGAAGACAACTACATCTTACCCCATCATCTATTCACAGATCCTCAATAAAATGATCAACGTAGAAAGTAATGTTGTGTATTGATATTCAGTGCATGTAGCACTCTCTCAGCAATACTCCATTTGTCATGTTTAAATACTTTGACTTCCTCTATGACAGATACTTTCATTTGGACTTTAGTCAGAGTCTGGTTCATGTTACGTCCCCAGCAAAGTTAAACATGGCCATTCTAAACACAGCACTGTTGTTGAAGACCTCTTCTAGTTTTGCCTGGTGCTAGTCCAAACACACCTCTTACCAAAATTCCTTTGGGGAACCACAGCCAGCCAAATGACTGGAGAAAGAAGGGGGAAAAAAAGCCTTTGACTGATCACCACTACAATTCTTTTTTCAGTACAGGGTTCACTAACGACCAATTCTCTCATTAAAATGAGGGTCTTGCTGTAACTGATCGGCCCAATAAAGCATCAGGTGAGAGAGGGCTTGCTGTCTCTGTGAATAAATCCAGTGCACCGTTAACAAGCTTCCAGCATGGCCACCAAGTGTTAAATCACCTCATAAAAATCACAGACTTCATCGAAGGCCATCCCCAAACTGAAAACATGTCATCAGGGAAACGTTGGCTGCAAGTGGCCATTAACACTGCGGAATGGGAGTGCTCTTTCTGTCCCCTGATAGCTTTGCTTTGCTTGGAAATCTGAACTGAGAATTAGATCATTTTCAAGCTTGGTGCAATGATACAAAGTGGAAAAAACATGGATGGCTCAGTACAGATTTTGTTCTATAAGTTTATGATGTCTGCATTATTATGTACAAGACCATTCCCTACAAAGATACACTAAA
>JAOTRN010000022.1:775959-787230 GCA_028566695.1 Bagroides melapterus | reverse complement strand
CACACAGGCCACGCCTCCTTTATCTTCTTCACTAGGACTGACCTCACACAGGCCACGCCTCCTTTATCTTCTTCACTAGGACTGACATCACACAGGCCACGCCTCCTTTAACTATCTTTAACACTGATACTGACAGGTACATAAGCCACACCTTAGCCACACCCCAGGACTGTCACCTGATCAGTTACACTGAACAGTCAATAAATTTGGCCTTCCTTTCACACAGCGTCTCCTCAGGCAGCTTTCTCTCGAACGCAGCTCATGAAAAGTGACAGTGCTTATAAATTATTTACGATAATAGTATGGTGGTGTATCATCTTACAGTTCAGCAGCACATTCCTAGCATAAAGCTGCTTTAGTCATTAATGCATTAAAGATGTCTGAGACACATCCGAGTCCATTCCTATTTGCTCCTTAATAGCAGAATATGACTCGAAGCTTAATGGAGTGTATTTCTGTGATTACTAAAAGAAAAAAAAACTCTCCATCCAGAGAGCTGCTCAGTAATTGTTAAATATTTGTTGCTTAATGCACTGTGAGGATGATGAGAAAGTGTTCGAAGGCCTGCTGAGGCTTTCACTTCGCTCCTCGTTCGTCTCCCTGAGTGACGGCTCACGAGCGCCGCAGCATGCTAATATGACACCAGACGACTTGATCTGATTGGATTATTGAAGATCAGCGCAGTGTGAGACGAACAGTAACACACACACGCTTCGGGTCTTGTGTGTGTGTGTGTGTGTGTGTGATATGAAACAAAGAGTCACCTTCATACAAGTCCTGAGTTATTGATTATTCAACAGGTGCCTCAGGAGTCGCTATCATCCTGACCTCTTCCTCATCTAGATTATTTGTGATCGTTTCCTAATAAACGAGTGTGACTCTTTTCAGAAGTAATCCAGCGATAAATCTAGCGTTCACGATGTAGGAGGAACATGGACACAAAAGAACTGCCAGGACCTGTTCAAGAGCTCATTTGTTTCCTGACCAATCAGATGGCAGGGAAAAGAAAACAAACAAACATGGAGGTGAAAGAACAAGTAAATAAATAACCTGAGTCATGCTAGTCAGCAAATAGACGAGGGTCATAGCTCTAACCTACAGTAGACCGCATGCTAGGATAGACTAGCTAGCTTTGTTATAGTTGCAGTGTGCACATCAGGAGCATTTGTGTTTGTTTGTTTGTTTGTTTGTTTGTTTGTTTTTAATCAAAACAAAATGCAAACCATGGAAAAAAAACATGGAAGCTACAAACCAACGTTTCAGGGAATATTTTAGATAATGGAATAGCGACTGTTCCAGCGCCACTTGTTGAACATTCAAAAATAAATCTGTGTCAGATTGCAGCAATGCCTTCTGGGTAGGTCTACATCGATGTAGACTCGATCTTTCATCTTAAGGTAATCTAATGAAGTTCACTTGAGCTGATAAAGTAATGGAACGAGCCCTAGGGGTTTTGAGCGAGGGGAAACGGAGAGGGCAGGTTATTGGATCGCAGCCGCTGTGGTGGAGTGTTAATGTGTTTAGCTGGATTTGATACAAATGAAGCTGTGAGGCTTCTGTCTTCTGTTTGGTTTTGGGGTGAGTGTGTGTGTGTGTGTGTGTGTGTGTGTGTGTGTGTGTGTGTGTGAGATAATCAAAACTTTAATTTATACCTCAGAATTAAAGTAAAATCATTCATAGAAAGCTCTAGAACGTGGAATCAAATCTCAAGGACCAACTGATGATCTAATGAGTTGAATCTACTGAAGTTCCTCAGCCAATCAGACACGATGTGGGGGGCGTGGCTTTAGTTATACCTGGGAAAAGTTCTCATTTCAGTTATTTATTCCGTGTTTTAAGGGTAATATATGACCTGAACCAGTGAAAATTACCACTGTGTGCTCAAAAATGTCAAAACAGCGTCTTGTTAGAAAGCTTCTGACACGTTTGACAGTAAAATAAACTTTATCTCGGTATCTTGAGCTGTAGATCGCAGTCTGTATTCCACTTACATGCGTTCAAATCAAAATCAAGCGTGCGGTTGCCGTCCTGCACCTTTTTTTTTTCCCCTCATCCATCTTTTCTCTGAAAGCAATTACAGCCAGGCTTCTGCAATTCCCCGCTCGTCGTCATCCGTCTGAACGGAGGAGAAAAAAAAAAACAGTAAAACCCGAGCGAGTTTCAGAACAGGACGCTGATGCAGCGTCAGAGTCGTTTCTTAGCTAATGTCTGTTTCCAGTTTGCGATAAACAGCAGCGACGCCTCATAAAGAACTGGTGTAAATGGTTTATAATACCAGCGGTGGAGCTGCCAGAGACAAACCTGCTTCCAATCAGCAGTCAAATTACAACTACATTAGCGAGCGCATGCTTGACTACGTTACAGCGTGAAGCAGCAGAACCGTAAATCAGTGGGATTCCACACCAACGGACCGTTTTGGAAAAACGTGTGTTAAAGCGGTAAATCTGTCACTGAAGAGTCTTCGTGTTCAGTACTGAAGAGCTGTCAGTCGTTTTTTTTCCTTTTATAGAAATAAAGCAAACTAAAAGGTAAAGAAACAGGCGAGTAAATGAACATGTAACAGTCGAGTAAGAAAATAGAAATATGGACCGAATAAGTAAATAAAGTGGGAAGAAAGACGTGACGCCTCAAGCTGATGAGAAAGTCAGTAAATATGTGAACTGTGGAATTAAACATCAGCCAAGCAAGTGAACATTTAACTCTAATGAGTCCGATGAAAACAGACATTCAGCAGGTTTCTTTCACCTTCTACTAGGATTAAATATTATACAGCAGCTAAACACACGTGATCCTCTACACACAGGAACACACCAGTGTCCTGATTATTCATCTCATCACACACAAAAGAGTTTGTTTATTTACACTGAGTGAGAATGTTGATGTGGAATTAAGTCACCAGTGAACTAGACTAACAAGCTGGTAAGTCATTAAACTACTAGATAAGTACACAGGTAAAGAACAAGCAAGCATTTAACTAGCAAAGGAGCTGACATGTCTGTCTGTCTGTCTGTCTGTCTGTCTGTCTGTTCACCTGTCTGACTACCTGTTTATCAGTCTGTCTCTCCATTCATCTGTCCATCCATATATCCCACTGACTCTCTATATACAGTTTATATCTCTGTCCATCTGTATATCTGTCTGTTAGTTTGTCCGTCTATCAGTCTATCCATCTGTGTATCTCTATTTCTATCCATCTGCTCAGCTGTATATATCTGTCTGTCTCTCTGGCTGTATATCTGTCCATCTGTCTACCTATTTGCTAGTATTTCTAAAGAACAGAACCATCACATATTTCACTTCTCCCTCTCTCTCTCCCTCTCTCTCCCTCTCTCTCTCTCTCTCTCTCTCTCTCATTTCTTGTGTTTCAACAGTAAACGTGGAAAACAGGCAGCGAGAGTGTTTTCTGAGAATCATTCTCCCTGTGTGTGTGTGTGTGTGTGAGGCCCGAAACCGCACTATGCCACCATGTCTGCACTCAGAACCGGGCTCCAGGGTAAAAATACGAACCTCACACACCATCCAGACGTTCAGAGCATTACAAGCTCACAGATACGACGTATAAACATCTACCACAAACCAGCACAGAGCTGAGGGAAACGTTCTCATTAGAGCCCACAGCCAAATTCAGCACATATGGACAGCAGAACAGAGCAGGAGCAGGGGAACATGTGTGTGTGTGTGTGTGTGTTCAGCAGCTTTACACAGGGTAGCATTAGAGGGCCGGGGCACTGCAAAAGTGCCAATTAGTTCTTACTGCAAGGGAGGAGAGAGGCTGAGAAAGATAAAGATAACACACACACACACACACACACACACACACACTCTTTAAATATACTCATATTAAAGGGGCTGATAGAAGCACAAACACACATTTTAAATATACACGTAATAAAAGAGACTGAGAGAAGAACACACACACACACACACACACACACACACACAAGGTTATTACACCTTCATATCGTGATAATTCCAATCTTTTATCAAGGTTTGTAACATTGTCATCATTTTCTCTATTAAAATCTGTACATTAGCCTTTTGTCGATAAATAAAGCGTAGCACTAGTTACTTCCTCAGTTCCAGTTAGCTCGTGTTAGCTCTCTAGACATCTCACACGCTCATGTTAGCTTTCTACTCCAAATAACATCTAAAAGTTAAATAAAGAAACACAAATCACGTGTATTTACATCACACAATGTGAGCTAATGATTCTGAGTAAAGAATTTAGTTCCTCAGGTATAATACACATTTAAAAGAAAAGTCTAGCTGTGTATTTATCTCAGACATGAAGCAAGCTAGTGATCTTTAAGATAACTGTTCATTTACTATCTTCCGTAGCCATGTTAGCTTTCTTTATGAGATATCTGTGACTTTAAAGATAAAATGCCCAGTTGTGTATTTATCTCAGACACAAACCTACCTACTCATTTTGAACACTGAAATTTGTCAACTAGCAAAAAAGCTAACAAGTGACAGCTAGCATCTCAGGTCACCATGTTGTATTTATGTTCTAATTAAAGTATAAAAGAAGAATGAAGTCATGAAGCTAGCTAATGATTTTGGGTAATGAATTAAATCCTTACATTTTTGTATGTAATTGGTATACATACATTAAAAACGAAATAAACATTTAGCTCAAGTTATATATAAAGTAAATACTGTGGTGAAAAAATGATATATCAGAAAATAATCTGCAAGTATGATGATATGATATACATGATGTACTGCCCAGGGTCTAGGGGCAAAAAAACACAGCGATGCGAGTTGATCATATTGTTTCAGCCCTAATTGTAGCCCACACACACACACACACACACACACACACACACACACACACACACACACACAGTTCATAAACTAAGTGGAGGGAAAGGGAGGAGGGGAATAAATGACCGTAGCAAATAATACAATACTCCAGCATGACAATAGTCTCATTGTTCGGGACAAGATGCTCAAAAGGCATGAGAGTTTCTGTCTGGGGATTAAGAAAGAAAGCTGTGAAGATATGTGTGTGTGTGTGTGTGTGTGTGTGTGTGTGTGTGTGTGTGTGTGGTTCTCCCTGCATAGGAACGGTGAGTGTATTGACAGGCTGTCACGCCTTACCACAATACCTCTGTGAAGTCATTTGTGGAAAACTTTCATTTCAATTCACACATATCTGACTACAAACATGGACTTCTGTGTGTGTGTGTGTGTGTGTGTGTGTGTGTGGTTCACCACAAATTCATTCAATGTTCCCTGAAATGATCACGAGTCACGATATCACCCTAAGCACTGCTCCATTTTGATGTATTCTGCTGGGACGTTACACTATTTTCTTTCTATTCTTTGTTTTTATTCTTCCCTCGATTTAAGAACCCTCGATCACGTCCCACTCAGGGTGTGATGGGTCCGTGGTGTACACGCTGTTGTTAAATTTAAGCCTGAATGCATTGCAGAGGTAGTGACGACATGATGTGACACGATGTACCAAGAATATCTTATGACATCACGGTTTATTGTACATCGATAATCGGCACGCGCCTGTCAGGAACTTAGTATTCGTGATGCACAGGACGGTTCACGGAACATGTTTACTGCATGGTGCACGTAATTTATTCAAAAAAAATAATAATATGCACTTAATGCATGGGTAAATGTGACAGCACAGCTCTCTCTCTCTCTCTCTCTCTCTCTCTCGTCTCCCCATCCTTTTAGTGCAGTGAAACAGTGATAAGCAGCAAGCAGTTGCAATAGAAAAATCCAATGCATTTCCCCGAAACAGTACAGTCCTGATCCCAGATACGTTCACAAACTCGAGTAGAAATAAACAGCAAAGCTTGATACCTCGCGTGCTTCAAGGTTAAACAGCGATCTACCGATGCAGAGTAGACGTCAGGCTTCAACTGCAATTCAGCACAGCGAATCTTACGTCTGAGTAACCGCGCACACAACAATAATATTACAATAAAAAAAAAAACTTTGCAATGCATGAAGTTGACCTGAATGAAAATGACCCTCGCAAGCGTGTACACGTGAACCGTTAGGAATGGTTGATAAGTTTCTCTAAACTCGTGAAGAATATATGCACGCTTAAAAAAAACAAATGCATTCTCTAATTCTCCCATCCAGCTCGGTGAAACACTAAAGAAAAAAAGCAGCATTGTGGACTCACCGTGTCTCCGGTTTGGTCTTCTCCGTTCGCATTTCTCTCTCCTTGGCACCGTGAAACTCCGCGACACTCGCGACGTTAAAAAGGAACAAAATCCACTTTTCCAGATTCCTTCAAAACGAGAAGCAAAGCTCCTGCCGTTCCCAGCGTCCGTGTAATCCTGTATTCGGTGTTTTTTAGTCAGCACAAACGCGTGTATCGGGGCTTTTCCCAGAGTTTTTTCCTCCTTCCACACACATTCACACACACACTCAAACACACATGCAGGCACATACACACACGCGCGTGCGCGCGCGGTTACTTCTGCTCCCGTTTTTACCCGCAGCGAGCTTCAGTCAAAGGCGCGCGCCCCTCTCTCTCTCTCTCTCTCTCTCTCTATCGCACTCTCAAATTCAATTCAAAAGGCTGCTTTCTTTTTGCTCTCTCTCTCTCTCTCCCTCTCTCTCTCCGCAAATTTTCGGAGAGCAATCGGCTCTTCTCGGCTGTGGCTCATTCACTTCGTGGACAGCCTGGGGAGGGGGAGGGGAGAGACGGATCTGTTGATTCCGGTTAATTTCTCTGTTTTAAACATAAACAATCACACTTAATGTCCACGTCAGCATTAAAACCGACTTTCTACACCGTTATATCTATAATGTGTATACGGATTATAGGGCAAGACAGAATTATCAGTTAGTAGCTTCACTACTACACACACCACTTCACATTTATTATTAAATTCCTCTTACATTTACCTCAGGACTGTTTTCACAACTTTTCCGCCCCGTGTGTTGTTCATTTTAGTGATGAAGTCCATAATAACAATTAAAATAGTCACCACCACAAAGGTTTTATAATTCTCTAAAAGTGTTTTACTCCACTTATATCACAGAGACTTGTGATTTTTTTATTTATTAAAAAAGAAGGCCGGTCATGCTTTTTAATAGCTTATTAGCGAAAATTTTGTTAGCACTTGCAAGACAGCTGAGCATTTACATACGAACTTACTTAACATTGTAAGAGCTGTTAAAAGTCGTTCTCTCTCTCTCTCTCTCTCTCTCTATCAGTCATATCAGTGAGAAACCACAAAAGTGTAATCTCCACAGTCTGAAAGTCTTTCCCTTGATACATCTTTACCTCTGACTGCTGTGAAACATCTTTACAAATGCATCTTTACAAAAGAGTTCCCCATATCAACAATTCAGCATCTTTTCCAAACATGTTTAGCTAACAGCTAAATGGCAAATGCTAATTTAATTAATAACAAAAAGAGGGGGAACAGCGATTATAACATAACTGATAACATGCTTCGCAGAGATTTTCAGCAGTGTAGATAGAAAGTTGTTAATAACTGTGTTGAAAGAGGAATAAAACAGTCAGGGAAATGTTTTTATAGGAAAACAGTTACTCGTGGCTCTATATGACCTTCTGCTTGATTATTTTCTTACTACAACGTGACACAAAGAGTTTTATTTCTCAGATATTGTACGAAGCTCTTAACACTGGGATCATGGATTTTTTTTTTTTTTTAAATGACACTAACAAGAGATAAATTTGAACAATGGCAGGGAAAAATATTTCTGTAAATAAAAAAAGGTGCACAAATCACAGTTTTATTCCTTTGCCACACATTTTTCCTCAGCTATTCAGCCACTTCAGAGTGTGTGCTTAGAAATTCGATATTTAAGAATTCGCTTTAAATGCCTTTGCTGTGTCATTTTGTCATGGAATTTATATTGAAGGAAAAGATGAGAGCAAAAGATGTCAAGGACCGAATGAGACGAGTCAGACGAGCCAGCAAGACAAAAACAAATGTCCTTCGGGTCTCTGGAGTCAGAACGAGGAAATGACACTCAGCAGGTGCAAAGAGAAAAGAGAATGGAGAAGCTCGGAGACAAAAAGCCTTGAATTGTCGGTGTCTGTGGAGGAAGTCTTTAGTTACACAAAAATCAAAGTTAAATTATTCTGTCAGAGAGACGTGTGCGACGTGAGAGAGTCCGCCTGCAAAACTGGAAATTCAATTTATTTTCTACAACAGTGCTGATGAATTCTGGCTGCCGATTCATCTGGAGGTGGTGATTACAACAAAAATCGATGTTATCGTTTCTATGGTAACGTCAGGAACAGACGCTCCATGTAAACATGTTTAATGGCATGTGCTGTGTAAAAAAAATGTTTTGTTTTATATGAATAACACACGTTAAATGTTTGTTAGCTAAAGACGCACTACCCATATTATCCATGCTTTCATTTTCTCTCCAAATTGCTGTGAGTGTTTTCCATTCAGACGATGCTCCTGGAGACGTTCCTCATATGAAGGTCTTGTGGGAATTTGCATTTTCACCTTCTTTTAGAGAGAGAGAGAGAGAGAGAGAGAGAGAGAGAGCAAATGGACATTAACTGGTTAATATTTAATCCAGTGTATGTGAGGCTGTATTTCAGAAGGGTGGCAGGCCGGCTAATGGGGGCAGCTTGGGTATCATGGTGGATATCACGAAGCGGCCCCTGGGAGAGCTCAGTGGCTCCATTAATGTCTTTTTTCTAAAAGAGAAGCCACACGGAGACACGCTGTCCAGTTATTGACCACTCATTGGAGAAACGGTGGGGTTTGGGTTGGGAGCACATTCATTAAACCTAAAGAAATCTAAATAGTTCCTCACACATTGGGAGAAACCCTAACCATGATGTTCCACCATGAATCTAGAGTCATCACATGAGGACTAACACACACAGACAAGCTTTTAGAAAATAAATCCCCACCTACTCAATCAAGAATTCACCAGCACTGTGGTGTGAACGTATTTTATTGATTTTGATTATTTATTACTCATTTGTTCATTTCTCCAACAGCATCGATGCAACATCACAAACAACAGGGGGCTCCTAGGGGGCGCTGTTCGGATCACCTGCGCACATCTGGACAACCTGCAGCCAATCACATTAAACTCATCTACGACACAAAAATAAAATCAGTGAAAATAGTGAAGAGGCGGGGCTTGGTGTTCCATCTGTTCAATAATTCATTCCCACTCTAGTGTGGCTCATTCATTCTGTTCTTCCGTTTCTGAAGACACCGAAATGAAGTGAGAACTGACGAATTAAACGCTTTCATTCGTAAAACACGTTTATCAGTGTGAAATAAACATCTCCTTACAGAGCACGTCACCCTTTCACCGTATCAACAATGACGGACGTTTTAAATCTGTTCACAGCTGTACGAGTTCCTGACAGTCCCCGTGCTGTTGCTATAGAAACGATCAGAACCTCGGAATCAGAACGAGCGCGTTGATTCAAACCCACGCTGCTGTCAGAGCTGCTCTTATAGAAAAGTAATCCAGAATTCAGCAGCAGCGTGGTCTAAAGAATAATACGTGTATAATACGTGTTGATGTCGAGATGTAGTGTATAAAGTTTTTTTTTTAGAGAGAAAGAGATATCGAACACTTCTGCTATTTTTTTTAAAGCTTCTACATTTACGAGCGGTTCATCGTTTACAGTATTCACCTGCACACGACTGGAGAAAAGTGCTGATGTGCAAAAATGGTGAAACAGCAGAGTTCATTTCAGCAACCGTGCGCAATAAAGCATCTCAGGAATCCTGACTAAATAAAAAAAACACACACACACAAACGCTTTAGTTTTTTTTTCTTCTTTCTTTCATTTGTGGAGTTGTGAGCAGCTGAAATGATTTGCGGCTCTCAGAGAGATTGTGCATGATGACTGTTTTTATTGAGTCAGATGTTCCATTAGATGGGAAGTGAGTGGAGCTCACGGCGGCTCGGAGCTGTACTGATGTGCTTTTTGCCAGACCTCACACCACCGTCATTAGCCAACCTCCGAGACTCACTGTCTCTCTGGAACCACGATTAAAAAGACTTATTGCAAAAATAGCACTTATTGCAAACTTTCTGGTTCTATGCTGTTAATATTAACCGGGAAAAGGAGAATGAAACTTAGATTAGCTGTAGATATTTAAAGTCATTATAATAAACTTCTAGATATTTATTCATGAGTCATGTTTGTAGATCTAAAATGATCGACTAAATCAGACAAGGTTGCGTCATTTAATAACTTATAGAACCCGATCAATGTCTTTATGAAGTCGTGTAAATTACGTCACATCGCATTCTGCACTCTGATTGGTCAGGAGGTGATGATTAGTTTTCTATGCAGCTGCAAATCACAGGCTATATTGATATTTAATAATGAATAATTATAATATGTATTAACAGCTCATTCACAGAGACGTGATACTTAACACGTTTGGAAGAAGTCTCCAGTGTCAGAGCTTGGTAGCAGTCAGAGGTGAAGCTGTAACATCTTCAGGACAGTGGAGTTCCAGCTCTCTGTCTCAGTAGGGTGGACTGCTTCAGTAAATGAATGAATTAATGAGCGACGGCCAGCTTGTAAGTTAGTCTCGGTTTAAAGACGAGGAAGTTTTTCTGTCTCGACTACGTTAGTGAAAATAAGAACAGTGGAAAAGATTGATATTATTTCCTTCTCTTTCAGTATTATACATCTCCATACACACTTTTCCCCTAGATACCTTCAGCCCCAAGGATCTAAATCATCAGGAAATCACGACGTCCTAGCCGTGGGGTTTTATCATCACATGCTGAACAAATGTAAAACACCTTTTTTGCCATGTTGGTATTATCACCGAGATTTATAGCACAAAATTGACAATAGAGCTGGTGTTTGCCTCCAGACTTAGATAAGAGCCTTGGCCAGGTTTAAAGATAAGGAACCTATTGAAGCAGGCACATGCACGGATATGGGAGACCTCAGGGGAGGGTTTGAGCTCCTGCCCTTCTGCCCTCCTGCTGTACATGGACTCTTCTGGCTATATATCTAATAATGGAGTAAAGATAGTGGGCTGGAGTGAAGTCATGAGCTCGGAGGCAGAGATCTCGACCCCGGCTGTGTGCTTGTCTAAGATCTGACAATTACGAGACAAAGCAGGAAACCACTAAAGAACAGTAATAAATGTGCTGATTGGGAACGTACAGGTTTTCCTTTACAGGGTTCTCCAATCTAGTGTTAGAAGACCCTCAGTACATACATTTTATCTTACACACACACACACACACACACACACACACACACACACACACACACACACACACACACACACACACACA
>JAOTRN010000022.1:644856-654856 GCA_028566695.1 Bagroides melapterus | reverse complement strand
CTCACACACACACACACACACACACACACAACAGGCTGTAACAACTACAAGATTTGCTTCCACTTTAATACAGCTCTTACTTTATTTTATACTCTACACTAAAAAGCCCATAAACCCGTGTGTTATAACACTGTTATAACCTTCTTTTGACTCGTGTTATAATCATGTAATAACTAAGTTCTCATCTATTACACAGTGTCTTTCGTTAGAAACAACATTAAACCACAGGCAAGTACAAAAAGCTGGCTTCTGATTGGCTGAGAGTTACATTCACAAAATCCTCTTCATGACCAAATCATGACTGCTGCAGTGTTATAGGTTACAGCGTAACCATGGCAACGAGGACAACAAACAGCGGTTTACGTGAATCGCTGAATAACAAGCGAAAAAATTCATTCTACAGGATGAGCATGTAGAAAGGTTTACGTGTTTGTAAGCTACAACAACAACAACAACTGATAACTGTTGATTACATTTTTCCCCCCAGAATTAACACATTAGTCGCTGGGGTTGGTTTTTCTTACGGTTCTCTGCTAGCAGCGGCTCATGAGTATAGATTACAGTGTCGAAGGAAGACGTTAATGACGACGTGCCCTCAAACAAAATGAAGTTGTGATGGTTTTCTTCATGAATATTCCTGACGTACATTTAAAAGGAAAATGTCACAGCACGGAGAAGCTGGTCCCAGACACCCAGCACATTATTATTCATTTATTACCATCTTATAAACAGATCTGATGTGATATATGTACACGTCTAGTCAGAGCGGTTAAATATTTTGGCGAGTGTGATCTGGAACACATCGAGTTTTTGTATGGACGCTTTCTGCTCTCCAAAAGCAGCCGTGAATTATGGGAAGGAAAAAGGAGTCAGGACGAGGACGAGGACGAGGTCCAAGTCACTCTGTTGTTGGTGTTGGAGACGAACTCTGAGTGAACTCCACTCAAAGAAAACAGCCGGCGTGCTCACACACCGCTCCGAGCAACAAGGAAGGGGAGGGAAAACACACACACACACACACATACAGTCAAAAGAAAAAAAATGTGAAAAAAGGTTTACAGAACAATAAATCAGAACTGCAGCAGACTGAGTTCTCACAAGTTTCCAGTAAAAATCACAAGTTTTAATTCTGAGAGTTAAATGTGGCAGAAAAAGTTAAAATTATTAAATTCTAAAATTATTAATATTATTAATATTAATTATTATTAAGTATTACAAATATAATTTACATTAAAACTTGCATTTACTACATTTATTAATTTATTATAATTATTTACTCATTTACTGATTTACTACATTTATTAAAGTTACAATTATTATTAAATGTTCAAATAAAATGATCAAAAAATGTAATGTTGAATTGATTATTATTAAATTCTTAGCAAATAAAATGTAGAATTTTTACCATTCTTATAGCTAAATAATATCTGACTACATATTGTTATTATTATTATTAATATTAACAGAACAACTAAAATATTATTTAATTACAATGATCATTTTAAATTATTACTAAATAAATGAATAAATTATTGGTGAATGTAATGGTGGGGTAAAATTACAAAAAAGACTCCTCATATCATGACACTTACATTTCTACAATTTCAGGAAACCATTGTTTAAAAAATCTGTATTTAATTTCGGAAATTGGACATCTATATTTTAGATATACATTAGATTCTATAAAAAAAAATCTGTCCTATTAAGATTGTGATTGTTCACAAAAACAAAAATATAAATGTTATAATGTTATTAAAAATATATCATGATACCTGCGATAGAGAAAACCCTGAGACCCTGGTGGTGTTGTGTTAGAACAAAGATCATTCATTTATTTAACACACAAGAGGAGGAAAAAGTAAATGTTTTTAAAAATTCTATTTTAACGAATAAAGTTTAGTAACACTATCTTAAGTCATTTCTGATATCTTTAATTATCATTTTACCCTAGCTCACCTGTGGATTGTTTTTTATTCATTGATTTTATTAATCCATATAAGGCTTGTGATTAATATCAGATTACTTCCTCAGCTCTAACACACGCTTTGTGACTGTTTGTCGCTGTAAAATGTGAAATGTAAATTGTTCTTTTTTTTTTTATCTCCAACCGCAATGACAGCTAACACTAGTTAGCCTAAGCTAGCCATTTACCACAGACAGCATGACTGACAGCAGCCTGGAGGTGGAGGTGGCTTCAGTCTGAACATTTACAACGCCATAAATTCTCTTCATTTCCAAATTCAGTAACAAACTTCTTATATACCACAGTATCTTACTCTGGTGTCTGATCTACCATGTTTTATACTGTACTGGGTATAGTGGGTATATTGGGTGTATTGGGTGTAATGTGTGTAATGGGAATAGTGGGTTTACTGGGTTAATTGAGTGTAATGGGTATATAGTGGGTGTAATGGTGTACTGGGTATAGTGGGTGTACAATCAGTGCCATCTGTGGTTTAAATAACAGAAATGTGCCATAAATCTGCATAGATAAATAAATAAATAAATAAATACACTTAGATATATTGATTGAGTTTTTGATTGGTTGGTTGTGTAAAACACTCCATAAACTCAGCTCTACTGTGTTAGAACATTCCCGTGATTCCTGTTATTTGTGTGAATCCTCGATGTGTACTCAGAGGAGACAGCACTCACCTGTTTTCTCTTTAATTTCACACAGCACGTTGAAGAGCGCAGGCTTCATGCGGTGACAGTTCAGAGCGTGTTTCCTGTAGAGACAAAATAAATAAACATCAAAACTTCAGTAAAATACGACGTCTCTGTCACGTTAGTCCTGTCACGTTAAGTCCTGTTTATTACATCACATTCCTCACAGATCTACACATCTCTCTGCTTCTACAATCACAGACAGGGGGTGTGGCCTATATACCTATCAGTCACAGTAGCCCTTGTGTGTATGTCAGTCACAGTGGATGACTCTTGAACCCTGTGTGAGTGTTGGTGTCAGTTACAGTAAAGGGGCGTGACCACTTTCAGTCAGTGCCATTAAAAGAGGCGTGGCCTCCATGTGTCAGGCCAAGTGAAGGGGTGTGTTGTCTCTGCGTCAATCCCAATGAAGGGGGCCCGTGTGCCAAAACTACTGAAGGGGCATAGCCTCGATGTAAGGGGGCGTGGTCTCAGTGTGTCAGTCCAGTGAAGGGGGCGTGGTTTCTGTGTGTCAGTCCGGTGAAGGGGCTGTTTCCAGAAGTCATCAAAGCTACCACTTGTATCACTGCAGCAGGTTAGTGTGTTAGTTACCTGTACACTTGGACGGACTCAGTGAATATTTCACCGTGAACACGACACACAGTGTGAAAATAACATTTAATTTTAATATCACACAGCACTCAGAATGTAAAGTTAAAAATCTGAGACATTTAATAAGACAAATGAATATTAATGAGTTGTGTAACTGTTCATGGTGCGATTGTTAGACGTTTTTTATACGTTAATACAATACTTCTTAAATTTATCCAACACAGTTCAAACTGACAGACTTTTAGTTCTGGAGTGAAAACTGTTTCTCTAACGCAGCGCTCTGTACACAGACGACCAGCCGAGGTCAGCGTGCTGAAAAAAAAAAACACGTGTTCATAGAAACACAAACATTTCCCTTCTTTGTTAGAATAACACATTTAGACAAATTAATGTGGGCCATGTGGCAAGGTGATCAGATTTTTTAATCAGATTTTAGCCTAAAGCTGTATTTTATTTATAAAAAATTTATCAATGAATTATTAAAACAGTATAGAAATAATAATAATAATAATAATAATAATAATAATATACTGTTTTATTTTTAAAAGCAAGCAAGATAAACTATTTGAATGGAAAAATGTATACACACTATATGTATGTGAACATACCAAATATATATTTAAAAAAAACAGTAAATATTTAAATATATTTATTGTGTGTTTAGATTTTAGTTTTTTAGTTTATAATTTGTTTACCAGCTGTGACTTCATAAATATACATAATATAGATGTCCATTTTTTTTATTTCTTGGCTATTATAATATATAAATAATAACTTTATTCATTATTATGTTGCAAAGATGACCTTTATTCAAACTGTGGGTAAAAGATATTGTATATTATACATTAATAAAACATTTATAAATAATTTGATTCAATATTTATATTTTTAATACAAAGTTTTCAAGTTTTATCCAGTAAATAAAATATCTGAACAATGCATGTATATGAACAATGTACAGTAAATATTAAAATATACTTTACAATATACAGTAAAGTATAATAAAGAACTTGTCTGTGAACATACTGAATGTTTTATAATAATCTGGAGAAGATTTGGAATTTCTCTGCGCCAAAGTATCACATTTATTTAGAATTAAATTAAGGCGGAATATCAATCCGACTCATTATGGATATGAAGTACACTACGTAGTGTCATAAAAAACACGGTTTATTGTTTTGGAGTTGATGAAGGGAGAAACAGTGGGTTTGGGAAACGACCTGAAGTTTTTCTGTCTGTCTTCAACAGGACCGGATGATGGTTTATGTTAATACATAAATAAATAAATAGATGTAGTTATTACTGAGTGAAATAAAGAGTTGTGTGAAGTGAGCAGGTCGAGGTGGAAGTCACCTGGCTTGAGCTTCATCCAGACTCTGATCCGTTATGGTCATAATTTGCTGTAAAATGTCTCCGATGTCCTGTTTCCTCGAGTCTCCGTCGCTTCCCGCGGTGACGTCCGGGGGACGGTGTGTGAGGCCCGGGTGACCAGCCAAGCCCACCCCGTGAGGGTGCATCAACCGCGGCTGCTCCTCCATCCCCTCTCTATCTCTCTCTCTCTTTCTTTCTTTTTCTCTCTCACTCTCTAACTGTTTCTTTTTTCCGTTCCCCGAGACAAGAAAAAGAGGCGGGAAAAAAGACGTGCGCTCGTGCACAGTTGTTTGGTTTGGTTTTCTCCTCACGGGGAAATGAAAAGCGATCCGTCGTGAGAAGAGAAAAGCCACCGCTTTTAGTCACAGGCCACTCCTGGTCCGGACCCGGAGAGAAACAAGAAACAAGTTTAAAACCCAGGCGGTGGATGAGGTGGAGAAGACAGAGAAGGAGGAGGAGGATAATCCCGCGGTTTCACGGTGCTTCGGCGGAGCGTCAAGTCCGTGTCTCACTCAGCTGTGGCTCAGCTTCTGCGCGCGAGCCGAGATTACAGAGGGGGGAAATAATAAAGTGCCGCGCGCACTGCTTTTGTTTCAGAAGTGACACATGAACAGGAGCTTGAGAGCAGAGCCGCACCACCCGCGGCACGTGATTGGACGAGAGAAGGGATGTGACCACGCCCCCACGCACCAGTCACGTTCCGAAGTGGGCGGGGCTCAATGAGAGTGGACATGATATAAATAATCATGGAGTTCCTCTGTTTGTTTTTACGTCAAAGTGTCAATCAACTTTATTCCAGATTTTCCACTTTTATTAACTTATTAATTATTTATTTCAATTCTGTTTTATTGTCTTTCTTTCTTTCTTTCTTTCTTTCTTTCCATATATTTGACTGATTTATTTCTATTTATTTATTTACTACTTATTTGTTTGTTTTCTTCTAGCTTTCAGTTTCATTTCCTTCCATTTTTCTTTCTTTTCCTAATTTCTTAATTTCTTTCCTTCTTTCTCACTCATGCTTTTTCTCCACCTTTCCCTCTTCTTCTTCTTCTTCTTCTTCTTCTTCTTCTTTCTTTCTTTCTTTCTTTCTTTCTTTTTTCTTTCTGTCTGTCTTTTATTTGTCAAACTGTCAAACAAAATTTACTTCAGCTTTTCATCATTATATTCCACTTTACATCCAATTCCAACATTTCAGTTCCAATAAATCACACATCACAGTCCCTGTCGTGTGAAGATGTCGCTCTGTCTCTCCTTATATATATCTGCTGGTTTGTTTATTTATTAGTGAGCTCCATGTCGTACATTTTATACTTATAGAGTTACATTTAATGTTCAGTAAACGAGCAGTAACCCACATTAGAGCAGCAATAAACATCGTTCCTTCACCACACTCTCTCTCTCTCTTGTGGTACTGCTGAGTTCTGCACTGTGATTGGTGGTTATTGTTATCACACAGGGATGTGCACAGGTGTTATAATGTACCTGAGAACAGGAAGTGATTGTTTAGGTAACTATAAACAGATAAAAAAGAATAGTTTTTGATTTAAATAAATTGTTGTATTATTTGAGGAAATAAAGTAATCAAGTCCGCTTCATCACACCAGCCTCTCTTTCATTTCCTGCAACAATGCAACAACACACACACACACACACACACACACACACATTACTTTAACAGTAGTGTACTCTGAGAGCGTGTGTTGATGTGTTCCTCATGTCTAGGTGTTGATCCTCACTCAGCTGTAATTACAGTGTGTGTGTGTGTGTGTGTGTGTGTGTGTGTATTAACTCTACAGTGTTGATGTATTTCTGTATTTCTGCAGGTTTCCACGTGAACATTTTAAACGCTGGTGTTTTACTGACCAGTCTGAGTAAACACTTTTAAACACTTTTCCAGATGAGATGTGACCGCACCAGCAGCTGTAATTCATCTTGATATTTCTAAATTGACTTTTTCAAAGCGCAGGCTGATCCGTCGCATCCGCATATAGCGATTCCGGTCATGTTTATTGAAATATAAATGTCACCAGCGCACGTTTCAGACGGTGCGTCAGGGTCACGCGGCCTCACCGAGGATTAGATCGAATTCGAGCTCACGTGCAGCAGGTGCACATTTCATTTAAGAACAGGTCAGAATGTCGTTATGGAAAAGAAAAAAATGAAAGAGAATAATAAATAGGAAAATGCTCAGCTGTAAAATTCAGCGAGGCTGACGGATGGAACGCTATCGACGTCCTCGCCGTGCCGCGCCTTCATTAGCCGCTCTCCATCTTAACTGTAGCATTAAGGTCACGTCTCATTAGCGCAACACGATCCATGCCGTGCAGGAAGCAGTGGCCTTCTCTGTGTCAGAGTTAGGGTTAAATCAATCTATCGGCTTTCTCATTAGGGTTAATCACAGGGCGAGCTGCTTAATGTCACTGTGTAAAGTCCTCACTCCTGAGCTCAGGGTTTAAAGAGCGTTAGCATGGAACACACACACACACACACATACATACATATATATACACACACATACTGTACATATACACACACACAGACATACACAAACATACACACACACAGACATAATACACACACTCACACACATACACACACACACATACACACACACAAAATCACACATTATTATTATTATTATTATTGTTATGTTTACACAAACACAACACAAGATTCTACAGGAAACTTGCAAAAAAAACCAATTTCCTGATTTGCTCTGGCTCTCTCCCCCGTTCCTCCATACCCCGGAGCGGAGAGCTCAGTGGAGTGAGAGTTTGGGTTGAGTTGGAGTGAGAGAGTGATGACAGCAGATCAGAAACAGCAGTGCAGTTTTAATGGAGAAGCGCTACATCAGCTAATCCAATTAGCCCCATTTCGAAAATTAGCCATCAGAAACGCCGCTGTCTGTAATTTGAGAGAGAGCTGACGGCCAATCAGAATCCCTGCTGAGCGTGAGAGAGCGTAAACACATGGGGGAGAGCGAGAGAGCAGAGGATTGTGGGTACTGAGCTGTTCCTCTCTCAGCACTTCTACAGTCCCAACAGATCTGCAGGAGGAGGAACGCTCACTCGCTAACTCAGGGTTCTGCTAACTCATCTAATACACACACGCACACACACACACACACACAAAACAAATCTCACTCATAACACACACAAACACACACACACACAAACATGTACACACAAACGTCACTCATCTAATACACACACAAACACAAATCTCACTCATAACACACACACAAACACACACACACAAAACAAATCTCACTCATAACACACACAAACACACACACAAACACGTACACACAAACGTCACTCATCTAATACACACACACAAAAACAAATCTCACTCATAACACACACACACACAAACACACACACACACACAAAACAAATCTCACTCATAACGCACACAAACACACACACAAACACGTACACACAAACGTCACTCATCTAATACACACACACAAAAACAAATCTCACTCATAACACACACAAACACACACACACAAACACGTACACACAAACGTCACTCATCTAATACACACACAAACACAAATCTCACTCATAACACACACACAAATACACACACACACACACACACAAGCCTCACTCGTGAACTCTGATGATGAAGGGAAATGGGATCTGGATTTTAAATAACATTTATAGTTTCACTGATGTAATATTTATAAAGGCAACCCTGGGGGGCGGAGCCATACGGCATTTGCATGAGGATTTATTTCTGATGTCAGACGGATTTTTGTGATTTCTCTCTAAACCGGAGGCTGAGGTATTGATCAGGGTTGAGTTTTCTCTGCAGAACCGAACGCTGGCTCTGAGGCCGTGATGAAATATTCAGCTGCTTTTTGAGACGCTGCATCTCTGAGACATGAATAAAAAGTAGGTCCTGAAAGAGGAAGCTCCAGCTCCAACCTCAGACGCAGGAATTAAACTTTCATCAGCTTACTGACGGACTGCAGTGGAACCGTGATTAATTCAGCGAGAGAGAGAGAGAGGGAGAGAGAGAGAGAGAGAGAGAGAGAGAGAGAGAGACTTATTATTATTGTCATTACACTTACACACTGCACCAACACTTTATCACTTTATGTTTAAATCAGTAGATCAGAGTTTAACATATACATATTCATAAGGACCCTTATTACAGGTGTTTATAAGGACCCGTATTACAGGTGTTTATAAGGACCCTTATTACAGGTGTTTATAAGGACCCTTATTACAGGTGTTTATAAGGACCCGTATTACAGGTGTTTATAAGGACCCGTATTACAGGTGTTTATAAGGACCCTTATTACAGGTGTTTATAAGGACCCGTATTACAGGTGTTTATAAGGACCCGTATTACAGGTGTTTATAAGGACCCTTATTACAGGTGTTTATAAGGACCCGTATTACAGGTGTTTATAAGGACACTTATTACAGGTGTTTATAAGGACACTTATTACAGGTGTTTATAAGGACCCTTATTACAGGTGTTTATAAGGACACTTATTACAGGTGTTTATAAGGACCCTTATTACAGGTGTTTATAAGGACACTTATTACAGGTGTTTATAAGGACACTTATTACAGGTGTTTATAAGGACACTTACTGCACCTGACCAATCAGAATCGTTCCTGTGGATGAAGCTATGACAGTTGGATTTCAAACACTCTAAAATTCTCTGATGATGTAGTTCAGTATGATTTAATGTTAGAGTTATAATGAATATGGAAATGAAGCAGAAATATCAGGAACGTCGACATTTCTCTCGAATACGTCTAACAAGTAGAATTTCACAGTAAATACATGTCCTGATGTCCATATAAGGACTTCCTGCCAGTACGGTGGTTGTGTTAGAGTGACTACGCTGTCAGTTAAACAGATCTTAGTGTTGAATCAGATAGAACACAGTGTTATAGGGTTCTCTGGAGAACAGCTGGAGAACACTTAAGTTTCTAAATGTACTGGTTCTTTAAAGATGAGTGTTTTGAGTTTGGTGTAAAATATCAGGTTTCTTCGTTCTCCACAAACGGAAAAAAAAGTGCAACAAATTCAGTCATTTTAAAAGCCGTCGTTTCTCCTCTGCATAATTCAGGCCTGATTTGCATTAATTAAAGACACAGTTCCTCATCACAGTGTGTTTTCTTTTTTCTCCCTACTTTCTTTTTCTTCCTTCCTTCTGTTTTTTTCTCTCTGAAATCCCGGGAGAGCTGTGGGAAAATCCGACTGTCACTGAGCAACAAGACAAATGAATTGTGGCGTCAGACGAGTGTGTGGTACTTTCTGATATGACAGATTGAGAAGAGAGAGAGAGAGAGAGAGAGAGAGAGAGAGAGACAGGGAGAAAGAGAGACAGGGGAGAGAGAGA